>JBCFXI010001290.1:0-62673 GCA_038496175.1 Ampulex compressa | reverse complement strand
ATATATGTGTTATATATATATATACATACTTTTATTTTAATGAGGATGTCATTATTAAAATTCTATATACGAAAGTATTGGACAAAAATTTGGATGTCGGGTAACTGGGTCAGGAAGATACCAATTTCTTTTTTTGCAATTTTTTCATTCACACAATTTTAATAATACCATCCTCAATAAAATTTTTATAATTCAATGAATAACATTTTTTAATTTATTATTGCGGATATAGCATAGTATTGGAATTATACTGCCTTTATATTTCGTAT
This sequence comes from Ampulex compressa, assembly GCA_038496175.1. NCBI lineage: Eukaryota > Metazoa > Arthropoda > Insecta > Hymenoptera > Ampulicidae > Ampulex > Ampulex compressa. The sequence goes on along the minus strand of JBCFXI010001290.1, from coordinate 62,404 downwards.
TTGTCTGATCGTGCTACACTGTGCTGTTAGCAATTAATGTACTTCAAGTTCAGAATTACAGATCATGTCGATTAATTCAGGACCGGCCAACATGTAGCCTGCGGTTATATATGCGAAAGTGTGTTTTCTTTGAAGTATCGGGTATTTCTATTTTTATTTTATCTCTCTTACGATATAAATACATTTTATCTTTCATTCAATGCGCGTTTTTTTTTACATCTGGTTGTAGTATTATTGTTTTTAACAATGCTTTAGCGAAAAAAATTTCCCCAATTTTTCTTTATACGCGACTCTTGAAAATTCTTAGGTTGTCAATGTTGCTTTTTGTGCAATTTAAGTTAACTAGGACTGAAATAACTCATGAAAAAGATTCGTCTCTGACAATCCTTATGAATTACATTTAAAAATTTAAATATCCTAATACAATTGTCGTCTTTTACAAAAAGTCAAAATAAAGAACAAAACACACTCGTAGACAGTGTGTAACATTGACGATACAGTTTAGTACTTCATATAGACGATCACTTTATAAGTATCGATTAATTGTATGCTGAAGATTCTATTCAAATGTAAAAACCGTTATTTGTATACGGATAATAGTTGACTGGAATGTTGCACGTACTTATTCTTATGTAGGAGTGGGCCGGATAGAGTTTTCCTCTAGAGTATCTTTGCTGATCGAAATGTGACAAGAGAAACTTTCACCGTGTCACGCACCGCTAATTCTAAGAAGAACAATACCGGTTAAAATGAAAAAAGGGGATACAGTTTGGTCGTATATCTTATAGAATTTTGTTAATCTTTTTCCACTCGTGTTAATTTCTTAGCAAGTTTTGATGGGTGCGCTTTAACCCAAATAAGTTATTATAGAATAATTGGTAATAAAAACTAGTAACATCTGTTTTGTATACAAAGAAGCATACATTTCTATAATTGCGGCAATAAGAATTAAGTTATTTTGTAATTTGACACTCTCCGTATTAAAAAAATATTTTTATAGTAATTTACAAATGATGGTATGTCAAAAAATATAGCATGAAATAACAAATAGGCGACGTAAAACAATATCTTATAATAATAATCAAACTCTATTCGAGAGTTTTTAATCTCTCTTCAATTATCTGTTCTTATATTTTTTGTATCTTTATATTATGATGATTTTTATATATGCGTATCATAAAATTACGCTACAAAGGCAATTACACGACTTAACAAATTGCAACAGCTTTTTGATTAACTATTTAACTATATTGTTATATTTGCGAAGAAAACAAACAAACATATATTACACCTAATTACACTGAACAAATTTTCTTTCCATAATTATTTTTCTCTTATAAATTTTGTTACGCTTGCAAATAAATAACATATTGCTGGATTTATATTTCGTGATTTGGATTCTTGTTGGACGGATATGAAATATTAAAGGAATACATATTATAGAAATACTAGGGTGCAATAGATAAAATAATAGGCAACAAGTAACGATGCTTAAATCGATAATTCAACAGTTACTTAAAAAGTCAGATATTATATAATAAGGGATAAGATTAATAACGTGAAAAATGATTTCTTCTATGACCACAGAATTTTTAGACAGTTATTAACGATATCTCTGTGTTCTTTCTACGGTATTCTATACCCAAGCACATAAAGGAACCATGACCTACTTCTGCTCATCGAGACGTTTCTCCCGTATTACCTGTGCCTCAATTTTGTTTCTCTTAAAAGAATCTTGACGTATCGTGAAAGTTAATTCAGCATTACGTATAATTCCGCCTATCACCGATTGGAATGTATTTATACTTTGGCGTGCATAATACTAGTGACGCCTCTATTGCCCTATATTATTATCAACATGTGTATTATAGAAATTTTATTAGGTCGGGACTCTTTCCGTATAAAACATGTAAATAGTACAAAAAGTTGAAATCAATGTAAGTTTATGTTTCAATTAATTATACGAATTATGCTAGTTTTTTTAAATCTCTTCTCAGAATGCATTGAATGTATTGAAAACTATAAGTGTTAAAAGAAATGCGCCTACTCTTGCAAGTGAATAAATACGCATATGTAACTGTGCAAAAAAAGCATACTAATTTTAACGCTATTTACTGTATGCGAATTTTCCTTGTCAAATGAGATCAATTATGAAACATAAATTTGTTTATACACTTACATAATGTATTATTATTAATATGCATCTATCGTGTTGTATTATGACATATCATTTGATTGTTCAAAGAAATGGTTATTTAAATTTTTTCTTCATTTTGTACAAATATTTAATAAGCAACATCCATATCAAATGACATTGGCCAAGAAAATAAAATCAGATGGGTTTTTGTCATATTCTGTGAAGATCCATGTAAAGTCGGACCAGCTTTCTGTGTCATTAAAAGTGAAATTTTAAGATGAAAGTAGGCAAACGAGAGGAAACTGCTGGAGGGCAGTTGTTCTGGCGAAGGTGGATAAGTGGCTCTCAGCTCTGGGATAAATGTTGCTACAATGACGAAGTAAATTACAGGTGTGAACATGCTTTTGAATGAATAAACTTGGATATTATCTTCGTAAATGACTTGACGTGCCCTTGAAGGTGTTAATGATAATGATAAAAATAATAATTATATATATATATATATATATATATATATATAATACAATATATATATATAATACAATTAAATTTAATTGTTAACAAAGGACTAAATAATTAATTAAGAATTTTCACGTATCATGGGATTCGAAAACGTCAATTCCACTATTCCTTAAAGAGCCGGCTGCTTATTTTATTATCTGCATTATTCATCTTGTTGCCAAATTTAATTTGTATAATTATACAATACATAAAGCAGATTGGCAAGGCAGAAGTATTTTAAGAGAAATATTGTCGCCTATTGTCATACGAGAAATTCTAAGGCTACTATGTATCTGTTAACACGGTAGTAATGAATAAAGCGTAACGGTACTTCCAGCAACCATTTTAAGATTTCGACTTGAGTTAACTGTATGTTAATATTTACTATCCTGGACTAACTTGTGAACTTTCTATTAGTATGAAAAAATTTAACTCAGAAAATGTAAGATGTGTTAGGAATTTCTGAACACACATCAAGAAGATAAAGAGAAATATAGGTGATCTATTTGAAATAAAAGGCACATTATCACTTAATTATATCGGAATCGCCATTTCGCTATTTTAATAATCATTTAACACTGTTATAAATAGAAAAAATTATTATGAAAACAAGTGATTGCAAAATAAACATCGTTAAAAATGGATATTTCCTACATAACAAAACGCAATTTTCCATTTTTTCTGGTTGAACAGAATTGAATATTTTGAATGGAATAGAAATTTCGTGCCGAACTCAATCATAAACTAAACGTACCTTTAAGAGCCCACATTTCTTGTCTTCTAAGCCCTTCGATATACCTTGTAATATCCTTGCCACATTGTTCGGCGACCGTATACTTTCCTTCGATCCAGTTTTTTGCAAGGTTATTTATATTAAATACATCCAAAACATCCATTATTGTACTCCAGTTCTTGGTAACTTCCGTTTCGAGTTTTGGTAAGCTTCTTGTATGCAAACTTGAAGAAAGTTCATCTGGCACGATGTCTTCCGATTTATTCTGAGACGTTTTTCCCGAAGAGGTCACGGTTAATAGTATAAATAACATAGTACAAATACTCATTTGTTCCTTCATGATTCAGGCTGCGATGTACATATACACTTGAACTTGCAAGGAATTTCACAGGAAATATCATAAGTTTATAAACAATCGACTGGCATGTCAAGCAAACCAAAAAGTCATTCGAGCTTGCTACTGAATAAGTTAATATCTTTGAATAGAAGTCTAGTTTACGAATAACACGACGAAGTATATTTTTCAATTCGTTTCCACAGTTACACTGATATTATTATCACCGACTAATCTTTCCGAATAATGAAACCTTTTGAATGATGACGCCAATTTTCTTATTCTTTGATGCTTTGTTTGAATATGCTAAAGAAGAAACAAAATTTCTTCTTTAATTTGGCAGAATATTTACAGTATAATCCCACTGAATCTATATAGACGCATCTTCGTCTTCTTCGATAGAATATCTCCTTTTGGATTCCGTACGTTAGGAAACATAATTTCTATGATATCTTTTTAATCGTGCTTGTTTTGTACGAAAATGCTGTTTATTCGGCAAAGACTTTCTTTGATTGTTTCTAACTAGAGAATTGTTTGTCGTTTCGGTTGGCTCTTCTCTGCCTGAAGACCACGAACCAACTGCATCGTTTTAGCCGTTACAAGCATGAAAGTTGTTTCGGTGAACGAGCTTCTGCCAGTGCCATAAAATACGAAAAATGGTAGGGGGAAACTATATAATGTGTATGGTGCCTACGAAGACATGCGTTAAGAAACTCACGTAACTCACGTAACGTTGTACTTTGAAGATGTAAGCATTCAATGTAAATATTTGCAATTTTATTTATAAGGACTAGAACACGTCCTAGTTTAAAGACATAGTACTTATAGAGAGTATTACATTTAAAGCGGCTTACGAGACGATCTTCACAAACGTTAATGGTATTGAAATATGTTTTAAAGAAAACTTGAATGGTCTTAAAGAACATATTACTTGGTGCATGTATATTTTTTTTGGATACGGAGAAGGTATATGAATATTAAGTTTGTTTCTTAAATATAATAATTTATTTAAAATATGAATATTTTAATACAGAAATCCACGTATTCTAGATACAAGACCAATTATATTTTGACTTTTGACGAACTACCATTAATTTATAAAATATATTAACTTCAATATCAGACAGCACTTTAAACTTACATTTGCACTTTCACCTGAATGCAGAGATCACTCGGTCTCTAAATGACCCTCAAACTCTCGGTAATATTTACATACGTAGGTTTAGACTTAAATTGTTTATTTTTGACGAAGAATGAGATTTTTTGACATATTAAGCATTGTGATTGATTGAAAATATTAATTTAAGGGGATAAAGATTTAAAGTATATTTTTCTGGTTGGATGCATTTCCCTGATTATATATAGCCGGACCAAACCCAAATTACATTGCGTAGCTGCATCCAAAGATTTTCAAGGGCTGTACATAAATAAGAATAATAGCAAATTTTTTCCTCGGCAGATATTATAATGAGTGATGAATACAAAATGGCAGAATTTATGCATTTTATACACTTTATGTCATTAAAAAGAATGTTATTTCTATTAATTACTTTAAAATACCTCATATTTAACACGTTAAGCGCTATGTCAGTCACCGATGACTGACACTGACTTTTCCGTTCAAGTCACGTCAAGTATCGGTGACTGATAACATTCTTCTAAGTAATTCACGTGGCCTGACGGGGATTTCCTTAAAAATTATATATTATAAACATAAATGTAATTTAGTAGATCAAGGTGAACAAAGATGAGGTTTGCTTGTACATTGATTACAGAAACTTGTAACGTTTTGCTTTGAATTTTTCGCCATCTTTGAACCTAATATTCGTGAATTTGTATTATAACATTAAGATTATAAACGAATTCAAGACACAAATATAAAACTATATTTATTGTGATTGAAAAAAGTCACCTAATCCACCTGTTTATATTATAGAGTGACCTGCCCGAGGACTAACTGTGATGTCAACGAAACCACACATAAAGTCGACGCGGCGTTTAATGTGTTAAAAAGACATGCAATTTGTCTTATATGCCGCGAGTCTGGTACTAGTCTATAGAATAAAAACGGTTAAAATATTTGAAAACTCGTAACTCAGGGAAAACAGAAACTTAACAATAAATGGAAATACATTTGTCGTATTCAATTTTTGTTGAGTGTACTTTTGGAATTGTTAATATATTTTGAAATTATGACATTTTGGAAAATTTCAAGCCCCGTGACTTATCGTAAGTAGAAATCCGAATAGAAGTACATTTGGTAATCGCGAAGTTGTGAGAGTCTAAACTACTAATGACCTTCGCGTTAAATGTTCCGACATTCCCAGCGTACCAGATCTGTATCTTGTATAGCAAAATGATAATGTCGCAATTTTTAGGTTTGCGTCGTATTCGTTCTACATTACTTCCTCCGTACGGAACAAGCTCGTTTCTCTTCCGGATAATGAATCTGGCGAATGACGATCGTTGTTGCGCAAGTGCTTAATTTATAGCTATGTTTGTAGACGTTACTACACTAGTTCATATTAATTAAAAAAATCCGTGTCAAAGTATTACAAAAAGGTCATTTTACATCAATTTAAGGAGATATGACGTTTTAAAAATATGAAGAAACTATGCAAATATCATTTTCTCAGCAATTTTATATGTTTAATTATTATTCACCGAGGATACAACGATAGTTGGACACTTACGTCATTATTTGAAAGCTCTGAAAAATTAGAGGATAGGCGAAAGGAGTTTAAAAATAATATCATGAAAATTTCATTGCAGTACGCCTGGGCACGTGTCTTATTGTAGATTTGCTGGATTTATTCAAAGTTTTACTTGAAAATTCGATACCATTATTAATATGTCCATTTTTCATTAGAATATATAATTTATAAAAGTTTGTTGTTATCTGTTCAGTTGTGCTAAGGTCTACATATGCATTTTACTACGCGCTTTGCCATAGCTGAGTAAATTAATTGCATCAAATCGAATATCTAAATATGCATCGGCTATATCTAGCTGTACAAAACGTCCACAAGTTAATGATTAAGGAGGGAAATCACGGTAATGGTTGCAAATCGAGGTTAATTTTGTCAATTACAGCCGTTTTAATACGTTCGAAAAAGAACAAAATAAAGAACTGGTTTCCCTCGTACATTTTGAAACTTAATGCTATCGAATTTTCTAATGTACCTAAAGCAATTACAATGTACATTTACCGCGCTGTGTCCTTTACATTAATAAAGTACACGTAAAACGTAAAATCGTTTTGTTTTTACATGTTTTCATGCGAACTGACTCCGGATTTTTATTTTATTCGAGATAACTTCTAGAATTCAAGTGTAATACTATATATGGTTATTTTGAAACTTTCATCGCAAACTGTCGAGATATTTTAATCTTGGATTTCTCTTTGGCTCCAGTCTTATGCTGATTTTGTGACGCAAAGGTTTCTACGAAATAAAAGACATGAGTTGGAATATTGCAAAGTAAGTTATTAATCACATAAGGATTTAAAAAACTTGAAAATTTTTATTTTACAGTATAATAATTTCTGTTTACCTCTTTTCGTTAATGATATGTACAAAGCAGATGTCTGTTTAATTATGTACAAAGAGTAATTTAACATATTTAGATATTTTTGTATGTTTTTAGTTGAAATTTCAGCACTAATGATACGTGATATAAAATTATATGGTCTTTCTGAGGGAAAATGTGAAATAAAAATGATCAAGCTTTGATATACCGGTAACTTAAAAAATTTGGTACACATTTATGTAACGCTTGAAATCAAATCTTTATTTTAATTACAAATGTATTACATCATCAAACTTTACGACCTCAGTTCAGTTTTTACTACTAATGTTAGGAATTAGTTCTGTTAAAAGAATGGGAACGCTAAGAAATTTTATTACAAAGTACAAAGTAAGAAAAAATTAAATAAAAAATTGTATCCATTTTGAAGTTAACATCTTATTGCTGTAAGCATATTTCTTTTTACATCAATTTTTCTTATAGAAATTTTAATCGTCGGTTTTTTGTCGGCTTATGTCGTTATATTGTAGATGCACTGCTTTCGATATTTATCATAGATTCCTAAAAATGCATTATTCGTTCTTAGATCTTACATACCATAACAAAAGAGAGTGTTTGAAAATAAAATTTTTACTTTATTTACTGCAACTGAAAAATCTTACAAAAGGATGGTGAAACGCTTTCTCCTTGAAAAATTCTACTTTATATTTTATATCCATTAGTGAAAGTAATTATAGCAGATTTTTCAGTTCGTATTCTGTACATATTAACATAGATACAAACAGAGTAGTAGGTAATACTTTGTTTATTCTGTTATATGCATGCGTATGCCTTTGTGTTGCTGTTTTTTATAGTTTTATTTCAACGTAAAGGATATATTTTTTGGATAAAAATTTCTTAAATAAAGAAAAGTATGTAAGTAAGTCACCATATTTAGTCAATTTTAATATATTCAATACAAAATGTCTTGCCTTAATTGTTATTTAGTATGTACAAGTACTCGAACTTTAATAATTAGTTGTATCAAGTTAAAATGAAGTTATAAACATTAGAAATAATAGACGGCGTGTATTATGAAGGGCGCGTACAATTTTTCTTCTTCCAGTCATTTTTCTGACTTCCATTGCCGTAAAGGATGAACAATTCTCAACAATGACACCATAGGCGCTTCAAAAAGGAGACTGATAAACAATGCAACTACGTAGGATGCAATAGTTTTCCCGAGAAAAAGAAATGTCTGGAAAAAACGTATAAAATACATTTGATTGTTTCTACCTTGATATATCGCACACTTAATCCTACGTTTTTGTTAAGCACATTTTATCAAAAGTTCATATGTATCTCGAAAATTGAAAAATATACTTTGATCATTAAAAGCATTATTATTTCGAGTAACTTCAATTATTGTATCTAAATAATACTTTAAGTGAAGGAAATAGACTTAAGAATGCCCTCTTCTTATTGCTTCAGTACGAATTTCGATATAATTATATAGTTAATAATTATTTGCAGGATGTCGACAATCACCATTTCTATTCAAGAGATCATTTCGTAAATTTAGTCTGTCTATTAGAATATATGTTCAACTAAGTTGAAATTTTTATTACATATTTGTACCACTAAAAATTATATAATGAGGGTTATTAGTACCAAATAGCCTACGGACAGATGTAATACGCCTTCCGTTTGTAGAAGCACAGCCCTCAAAATCGCTGGATGCACTAAATAAGCGCAGAACGATAATCTGGAGAGAGGGTAAAAGTATTTCCACGACAATAACGCGTTAACTGGTCCTGAAAGCAAGACTTAGACGTGAGAATACACTTCTGCATATTCCTATATGCGGGTATTTAAAATCGTAATATGAAGATTTAACTTCTCACAGCGGTCGAAAGAGAAGTAAGAGTACAGCTATTTGGTTTATTATAGAGCCAGATTGGCTCAACATTACTTGCAGCACTATACTTGCATTTAGTGTATACTTATGCCAATTATCTCTAACCTATCTCTAAGAGGAGAAGCCGTAGTTTTAATCATCACCAATTTCCATGATTTAATTTAACTATGCCTATGTCTATATACCAGAAATTTAATTATGTGATAATTATACAGAGTACTTAGTCAGATATGAAAAAAATACGTGTAAATAGTTAAAACAAAATAGCAGAAGACATTCCACATTTCTTCAATTATGTTAAGTTTTCTTCACGAGGCATGAAGGCGGAACCAAAAACTTCAAGTCAACAATGCTTTTATGCGGAACACCGAAGTGATCAGTTTTAAATGTGGTATTTAAAGAGTTATACTAGCCACACTTTTCGTGCTGTGTTTTTTCCTCAGAATAATTACATTTACCCATGAAGTAGTGAGACATGTAAGTAATGCACCAATTACTGCATTACCCTCTCATGTGATTTAAATAAAACTCTTCAGATACAAAATCCCAAACTGATTTGACGTCATTTTGGTGCGACTTTGACCTTGATTTTCTCAAAAATAGAGATAGTGACCTAAAGTCATTTGCAGCAGTCATTTTTGGACTTTTCCTGACTAGTTTATTAAAGTAAATCAAAAACAGTCAGCGGAAAGATTTGTTGTTTCTAGTTAGCGCTATACCATTTTACTTATCGCTTAACTATTCTTTAAAAATATCATTTATTCCCCATTTATTACTAGATTTTTTTTCATATGTAGACACTAATAATAAACTGAGGAATGTTTTCCCAATAATGTGCTTTATCGTTTCTTCCTTTATGCGTGTATCTATACTTATTCATTGTTTCGCCGAAACTTATCGAAACCAGCACCTGGGCCACCTGTGTTGTGTTCGATTATCGCTTTACAAAGGGAAATCTATCTTGAAAATATATTCTCTTTTTTATTTATTCAGAAGATATTTAACTAGGATTTTAGGAAATTTTGGAATAGAATATTACTCAGTATCTGCTTTGCTACTGAAACGGAAACATTCTCTTCAAAACTTCCAATATAAGATCAGATCCCGTCTAAAAAGTACAATTTATAGAAATGTATTGAATAATTTCCTATTTGTGAATAATAAAAATTAAGTGTCAAAAAAATATTAACTTTTTTTATTTGTTATAATATACATATAGCAACTGAAATTTGAAAATGATTGAAAAATATCTTTATAATTCTAATAAATAATAAAAATATTTAGAAGTATAATTGAAAACCCTCATTTTTATGTATAAACAAGTCCTATGCTCCCTTCTTTAAAACTTAATACTGAAATATTAATTACATAAAAAGTTATAGCAATTTTTCTAAACCTATGCGCCATTCTAGTGATTGACAAAAAACGGCCCCGTACTCGCGATACGCGCAGCCAGCAACGCCCCGTCGCGAATATGTTAATATACAACGGATTGCACGATCTTTCCAAACTTCTCATGCCTTTTTTTTCATAATTAACATTTATCTGAGAACTAACTAGCTATCAACAGCTGCAATTACGGTTATGTTTGTTATGGGTGTAGATCTATTATGCTATGTTAAGTTCTACGAAGTCTATGATAGCATAGGTTTGATTCCCACCTCTTAGAATTTCAACACATAATACTAGAACTGTAGTAGTATGAATATCAATTTGTAATAATAGTTGCTCACCACCGTGATCAGTAACACACGCAATTAAAATCCAACCTATGCAAACTGCCCATCCGGAATGTGAGAGCGAGGTGTGAACCATGGATAATATTGGCCCAAACTTATTTCTATACAATCCGTATATTATACTTGTCATTGTCATCAAAGAAAGAAACCAACAGATTAACGTGATTGCCTGCAAGCACGAGAGGTACACATTAATCTTTCAAATGCAGGAAATCTAGTTTGGCTATAATGATAATATGAAGATGACTCTAGAAAACGATTAGATCAAGACAACATTGGGAAGATATTCTTTGTATATTACATTATAACAATTTGTTGTTAATGTAACCAAAATGTAATGCAGATATTGATGTTGCTTTGTTTACGTCTCTTCATCAAAATCATGTTCGTATTATAAATGTTAGTGCCAGATATAGATATATCCATGTGATTAATTATTTGATTGTATGGTGTAAATTATGTTTGTGAGACAATCAATTGCACATTAGTGGGCATTTACCTTGTTCAACTTCAGTTTGCAATCGGTTTTGTACAGAAACCATCCCACACACATACCAATGAGGTAGGGTCCAATTCTCAACCAAGGCTTATCATAGAGACTCTCATAATGGGCAAATGGATCTTGAATGCTATACTTTCATTTACTTGTAAATTGTTGTTTTACTTGTGAACACGTCAGAGGAGAAAATTGTAAATTACTTACGATGGGACATATTCTGTATTCCATGTAATTATTCCTGTCGAGATCCAAGAAGCAGTCAAAAAGAATGCAGTTATGAATACTGCTACTGGAAGCGAACTGTGTAAAATACCTCATAATTAAAAATCACTCATACAAATCCAGAAAAGTGCAAGATTATTCGGCAAACTTACCTTATACTGATTATAAGTATAATTGTACCAACGACAAAAAACTGTGTATCATTCGCAAGGTACCAACTCCACGTCATGCACTAATAAAATACATGATACGAGTAATCGAAGAGATTTATAATATGGGTATGAAACTATTCGGATTATATTAGCATGGTAAATTATATGTAGACTTGACATTCTATAATTTTTACTCACACGTTCTTTATGATCGAAATAAGTATTTATGTAGAGAGCATTTCGCCACCAATATTTGTCGCAGTTCTTAAAATCTTTCATAAATATGTCGAATATGGTGTGTTCATCATACCATCTTGAAGATACTTGTATGAGACCCAGTACCAGTAAATACGGAGGAGTTAATCGGAGGTATCGATATCCTACCATTCCCAAAAATTGAAAGATGTGATTGAAGTATCCTCTTAAGATTTTCTTGTTCTTTATTTTATCCTTTGTGATAGTACGGAAGTATAAAAATGACACCAGACATCCACTGAAATGTGACATATTTTCTCTCTTTTTGTTACATATTGATATATTTAACTGACATTTTAGCACACTATTGAGTTTTGTGAGATAAAATAATCTTCGTTGTCGAATATATTACCTCATAAAAAAAAATGTGTCAACGGAATATGTTCCGTTGCCAATTGTCTGATAAAAAAAATCCTCTTCCGCTACCATCCGAAAAACCTTATTGTCTGGAGAAAGTATTTTTTTAGTAATTTTTTAATTTGCTTTGGTGAAGTATGAAATTTACAAATGTTGTCGGCATACCTGAAAGCTCGTTACAGATCAGACAAGTATGTACAAGAATGATCCATATCATGGTGAAAAACCGTAAACCATGAATGGGCGCCAAAGTATCGCTACCCACGTCAAGAGATCCAATCTTGGATAGATTTATTAGTAAACTGAAAGACAGCAAGACTTCGGATAAAGGTCGAGGCGTGTTCTTTGAGTTATGCACGTCTGTAAATACATAAACGAATAAAACAAACGCATTTTAAGCGTGCACAAAGGATAAATTATGCCATTCCCATCAACAAATCAGTACCTAAAGTGTCATTATGCGCTTTTACTGCCCACAACTTTGAAATAGTGATTTTTTTGTTTGTATCCGTATAGGGTTGTAGAGTTTTCAATTCTGGTATTACACTATGAGAAATATGACTTTCCTCCTTATTGCGCAGTACTTGATAACGTAAAGCAATGTCATACAGGGTACACAGGATGACGAGAACGAGGACTATGATAAAAGTTGATCTACAAACGGTATTTTTCTTTTAGCAGTACATACGTAGGCCTGTTATAAGTATTATTAGGTTTACACATTAATTCAGTGCCCTTAAATAAAACGAATTATTAGGTGTACAACTTTGTTTCCGGCGTGGCCAACGATGGGTAATACTTTGAATTATAAATGTGTAATCATTTTTTTTTATAATAAAGCTCTAATTTGAGAAAAAAACGGCGGAAGCACCTGTTGTACCTTTAATGTTCCGTAATTCCTTACGTAACAAAAAATGGCAAGTATTCTAAGGAAGAAGTGTATTTTATTTTTCTGCAAATAATGGTCTAGTTTATTTAAGGGAATGAATTAAAATGCACATTTAATATTATATACGTTTTTTTGCTTTACGATATATTTGTAAAAGATTCTGGTGTCAGGGGTATAGGTAAAAATGAAGGAATTTGACAAAGCTATTAAAGCGATACAATGTTTGTATGTATATTCTTAAATTTGTTGTGTTTTTTTACCAATACGTACCTTACATTCTACTGCCTAAGATGGGATTTGCATTACCTAATAGATTAGAGTATATTACCCATAAATATTCGAGAAGGAAAGATGGGAAAAGAGGATTAGAAAGGCGAGGAGAAGGAGGACGGAATAGCCATAGAGGATTGGATTGCATATTTCAGACGGATGCTGAAAGGGGTGGAGGGAAAAGTGGTAAAAGGGGGAGGAAGAGAAAGAAGAGAAGAGGGGTGAAGAGGAAGAGGAGATAAGGAAGAAAGAATTAAGGGCGTTGATGGAAAAAATAGAAGACGGGAAGGCGATGGGGATGGGTGGGATACCGGAGGAGGCTTGGAAGTACGAAGGCAAGGAAATGATGGAATGGGTTAAGAGAGTCTGCAACAAGGTATACAAGGGGGAGGAGTGAGCTGAGAGGTGGTAGGAAGGGGTAGTCGTACCGGCGAGGAACCAGGGGGAAGGAAAGGTGATAGAGGATTTTGTAGGGGGGTGACAATTATGCCGGGTTTATACAGGGTGTACACGGGAGTGCCTGTGGAGATACTGCGTCAAAAGGTGGAGAGGAAAGGGAGTGTACCTGAAAATCAGGCAAGTTTTAGGAAAAGAAGGGGGACAGTGGATAATGTATATGTACTTAATGGGAAATGGAAAACTGGTGGTCTTTACGGTGAATCAGCAGGCTGCCTTTGAATCGGTGGACAGGGGAGTGCAAATGGAGACGATGATGAAAAAAGGCGTTAGAGAGGACTGGTGAGGAGGGTGGATGAGGGTATGAGGAGAAAAAGGGGAAAATATTTTGGACAGCAAGAGGGCTCAGGCAGGGCTGTCCGGTGACCCCTATACTTGTTACTATTCAACATTTTGATAGCGGATTTGGAGGAAAAATTGAGGAAGGCGAAATGGTGGTTATCAGGGTGAGGGGAATTAAGATATACTCCATTAGCATATGCGGACGATATAGTGCTGTTGACGGAGCAGGAGGGGGAGATGAGGAGTATAATGGGGAGGTTAAAAGAACATCTGGACAAAAAGAAGTTAATATTGAACGCAGAGAAATCAATGGTGTTGAGATTCAGAAAAGAGGGAGGGAGGAAGAAAACAACGGAGTGGTGGTGAAGGGACAAAGGGATAGAGGAGGTGCGCGAATTAAAATGCCTGGGATATGTATTCCAGAAGAATGGGGGTCAGGAGATTTATTGTAGGAATAGGGCAAAGAGGGCGACGGCGGTGATGTGGTGGATAACACAGAGAAGGTTTGCAGGGGGCTAGGGAGAGAAAGATATAGATGTTCGAAAAGTTACTATCGGCAATATTGGATTACAGACTGGTAGTATGAGGATGGATGGAGAGAGAGGAAATGGAGGGTACAGGTTGGCTACTTAAAATGGGTAATAGGGGAAACGGGAAACACCGAAATACATGTTAAGGGAAGGGATGTAGAGGAAAATATTGGAGATACGAGCAGCGATAAGGGGGCGAGGATTTGAGAAAACGATAATGAGAGGGAAAGGAAGGGCGTTCATTAGAAGATGTTGGCAGGAGATAACGGAAAGGTGGAAAAGGGAAAAGTGGGGACAGGGTGGGTGGAGGAAAGAAAGGAAAGGGCAGAAAGGGGTGAGGGGTGAAAATAGAGGAGGAGGAGAAAAGATGGAAGGAGGTAAGGGAAGAGGGATTCCAGGATGGTGGAAAGATGGAAGGAAACGGACAGAGAAGAGGGGGGGAAGGAGATAAAGTAGGCGAGATACAACAAGAAAGTTAAAGTGGAAGGGGTGCCAGGGTATCTAAAGAAAGGGTGCGGAGAGAGTAGGTGGAAACGTGTTGTGAGATGGACAATGGAGAACGAGATAAAGGAGGATAACTACTGGGAAGAAGTAGAAATAAGGAAGTGCAGGGTTTATGGGGAGGTAGAGGAGACATGATAGCATATTTGAATGGGAGATGCGGAGTGGAGCGGAGGGTGGACAAAATGGAGGGAGACTGGAGTTAGATAATGGGGACGAAACTGGGGAGTGAGGGTGAAGGTGAAGGATAGATTAGCCGGATAGAGTGAAGTAGGGGGGAAACGAAGAAGGAAAGAGTAGATAGGAGAGATGTGATAAATGATGTGAGAGGAAACGCAAGTCCAAGGAGCGAGGGGAGAAAGAGGGACTGAGAATGAACGGGTGTTAGGTGGGGCTGGCGGCCGATCGGAGCGAGAGAGGAGGAATAGTAGATAGACAGCAGAAAGTAAGTTAAAAATATAAGTTAGGATAAGTATAGAATATGTTAGTAAAATAATTGTAAAGAACTGTAACACTAAGGGGAAAAGTTAATAAATATATACATACATACATACATATGTGCATACCTATAAATATTCAAAGATGATGGAAGATATTTAAGTACAGATTCTATTTATAAAGCATAATCATTTTGATAAAAAACGGCTTATATACAAATGATAGATTAGTAGATACTTGATATTTAAATGGCTTTCATCGCATTAATGCACAAATGAATGTTTAAAAATATAATGGCCCATATTAATATTCAATTAGCTGATACTCGAGAAGTTACAGCAGTATATCCATGTTATTTAGGTGATCAATAAATTGTTTGTTTTTTAGTTAATGTTACTTAATGTACTTATTTAATTTATACACTTTTTTTATTAATTAATGTTATTTTAACAAACTCTGCATGTGTTAAAGTGCATTCATTTTTATATTTTGATAATTGCTTTTTTACTTAGAAGAATTTTTGTTTTAGAAGTTATTACCAAACCAAATTAAACATTTTTATGATCTTACTCATGAATGTGTATCAACAATATGTTTGTTTTATGATATGGAGTTCAAATAAGCTGACCAAAAGCTACAGGTTTGTTTCCAATTATATTAGGTGAGTGCAAAAGTGCGTGCGGAGTTTCAATAGATGGAGTAACGAGAAACTTCGCACGAACTTTTGCACTCACCCAATATATTTACGAAAAGAAAGAAAACATTTCTTTCTGAAAATATATTTTAAATGTGGGTTACTATTGCAGTAATACAGAACAAAATTTTAAACCTCATATGATTAAATTAAAATAACATGTCTAAAATGTTTATAGTTTATTTACAATAGTCGCTAAGCTATATATCTTTTTTAACACCTGCACAGGCATTGTGGGTCTACAGAAAATACTTGAAACACTTTACTCGGTCATCTTCATCGCCTGACTACTTGTTATATTTAGAACGAACATTGTAGTCCGTGTTTAGACCATGATTGTAGGGAACTTAAAGCGATGATAATTATTACTACACTTTCAATACCAGCAATAGAATGCTCGTAACAGAGTGTTATTAAAAAAATTAAATAAATATATTCGTAAAAATTTTTGACGTATTTAAAGAGATACATGGCACGTAAACGAGTAAAACAAATAAAATCACTTGTGCAACTATAGCACGCCTACTATGCAAATGCAAACACCTATTTTTTTATACAACTTCCTTTGTGCTTCAGCTGTTTCACATTATTCTCAATCGGGTTAAATATTTACTATAATCCGTACTGCAACTAGCCCATATTTAAATCCTACTTTGCATTTAGACCATATTCTTCAACTACAGTGTTTTAATGTTTAAGGATGATACAAATTATTTTATATACATTTTTAAACAGAATACGTGAATGTAGTTTGTTTAATTGTAAGACCGTATGTTCATATTAAACGCACTTGTTTTTCCATTTTATTTCAGACTATCTGGATATTATTTTTTGTTTATAATTTGTTCAATGAAATTTAATTCGCTCATTCCACCAAACAACATATATTTTCGAATCATTACACTTCATCCAATATGTTTCATGGTTGGTCTAACCGCAAAACTTTTGAATTTTGAGATTTTCTTCATTGGCTTTATTTCAAATCAGATTTTTTACGTCTGATTACAAAATATTAAATTTACCATAATAACTGTTTTAAATAAACTAAAAAGTGATGAATTTATTAATTACGTAGCTGGTACAGGCGTACAGCATTAACTTCTCAATAATATTTCGGACCACTGTATTTTTTTTATCAAAAAGGTAATGAAATATATCCACGAAAAGATATTTTGCATATATACTTTTAAACGCACGTATTTGGTAATTAATTAGATAATTAATCTTTTTCTAAAAGAAATATTGATGCACACTTCTAAATAAGAAATGATTTATGCTTGTACGTTTGTAAACATATAAACATACAATAAAACGTAAAAAACGGGGTCATCCCAAAAATTATATCCTCCTGACAGTTTTCGTATACGGTAGAGAGTCACTTTTCTTTGCAGATCAGTTCTAGATTGATTTAGAGCAAAATGCAAAATCTGCTGGACATCCTGCGTGGTACACGCCGCTGGTAGACACAAACCTAATAGGATCACGTGTGTCTGTGGGAAAAGTGGCGAATGAAGGACAAGCATAATAAAACAAAAAGATAATTTACTTACAGTATCAGAAAAAAGGTAATTTTAATTGTGAACAATACCTGCTGTTCCGATAAATCTGTGCAAAATTTCATGTTATGAAGATTAATTTTTTAGCATTCTTGTAAAGATTAAACTTACTGGAATCTTCAAAAGCTTCTACATATAATACTTCTTTTCTTTTATGATACAGTAACTTACGTAGATAAACAATTATAAAACCTATATGTGGTTGAAGTATATAAAAAGTAAGCTTAAAGAGGAATTAATTTGATCTTGCTTCGGACCGGAAGGTATCAAACAAAACCCATTTTGATACCTTCCTGTCCGAAGCAAGATCAAATTAATTCCTCTTTCAGTTTAATATTCCGGATAATTACATCAAGGTTTATAAAAAGCAAG
Source organism: Ampulex compressa (assembly GCA_038496175.1). NCBI lineage: Eukaryota > Metazoa > Arthropoda > Insecta > Hymenoptera > Ampulicidae > Ampulex > Ampulex compressa. Next base: position 44,065 of record JBCFXI010001290.1, on the reverse strand, counting down.
CTTGTTTTATTTTGACACACACCTCATTGTATGATGAATTTTCCTTACATTCTTAAACACTATTTGCTTTTCGTATTAAAAGGTCTGGCCTATTCAGTTTTTATTCAAATAGAAATTATTATCCAAAAATGTTTTAGTACATAAAATGTGTTAAAAATGTTCGTTTAAAATAATCACCGCATTTATTTCTGGTTGTAGAATTTCGATTGTAATGTTAAGACCATATACGCTCACGCCGAATGGTGGTAAATTTATATCTCGTGGAAATTCTTTATTCCTTTGCCATTCAGTAAACCCTTTGTCCATTAGCCGGCACTGGTCTAAAGCCCCTATCCAAAATTTGTTATTTGTAAATAAACCCCCCGAGTATTTTCCACTTGCATCTGCCACTGAAAAAAAAGAAAATAAGTTTTTCCATTTCTTTGCAAATTATAAAACTTCAGACATTTCAAGATACTTTTCGTATTCTTCTTAATATTGCACATTTGATATAATAGCATTACAATAAAGTAGGTAATATCGTTAGGAAGGTTTGTCATAACGGTGAAGAAATTTGTGAGCTAGTTAAATCTATTAGACACAACAATGAACTGTATTGTGTCATTGCTAGATGTATATATTTCACGTGCCAATGCAGTTTATTTAAACCAAAGACACTTGCATTGCGTCTGGTCAAAACAATTTCTCACTTTCTACAGGAAACATTCGAACGCAGCATTGGCTCTCATTTGTTTGAAATTTATTGGAGATTTTATTGTTAAACTCGTATACCAAGAAATGTGACTGAACCAATTTAAAATTATTTTTAAAACAAAAATTTGCTAATTGAATACGCATATAATATACTATATGCAATGTGATGAATACATAATTAATATATTTGTTGGTACATAGGAATACACCTTTAAAATAGATACTACTAAGATAACGTGATTATGTATTGAATTTATGCATATTTAAGTGAATATACACATACATGTATGCACAAAATGGATCAAATATATTTGTTTATACGGGCAAGTTTATGTACACGCATTATCGAAAATCCTAAGGATAAAAATTTTAACGAGAATGTAATACGCAATAACGGAGAATGAGAACACTGAACGCATTCAGGAAGAAAGCAAATTCTATTTGCGGTATAATTTATATAATACAGCCCATTACGTTTGCTTCCCGGTGTAGATGCACGATAGGCTCTTACGCTGGCAAATCTCTACCCTTTACTTCCATTCAACACGTAATGCAAGTTATGTATAAGACATTGGCTATAACGTTTTCATAATTATCAGCCTTACGTCAGTTTCGTTACATTAAGATGGTATTTGTTGTACCGCATTCTTTGTATATTTTTTAATTGTTATATATCTGACTTGTGGACATTATTTCCAAACAAGTGTTTTATAATTGCTTGAGGTTAAATAATCGAACAAAAAGTGCACACTATTTAAACTTTATTTTTTTAGGGCATTTTGAAAGAATTTTGTTTGTTTTGAAGAAGTTGATATCGTTACATAAAATAATATCCTGTCATATTGATATTTACTTAATCTGTATTTGCTTTGAGATTGTTAGAAATATGCGTTACGCAAATGATCGTGGACAGTATTACGTTACATATCTAAGAAGAAAGTAACATGTATCAATATTATATTAGTTGCGCGTACCAAATCTTCGTAGTCGGTTGCCACTTCCTCCTTTTGTAGGAAACATATATCTACACGATATGTCTAACTTAACCCTTATGTCTAACATACGGAGCGAGAAAATTATACTTATGTTTTAAGGGAAAGAAACATCTATTATGTACATAATACCTTACATGTAGGTATTAATGTCATTTTAACTCATCTTGTAGTATTAAATGTACTGATTATATTAAATTGCTTTAAATAAATTAATAATAAAGAGCAATACTTGTAAGAGCAACAACAAAAAATTCTAGTAAGAGATAACTATGAAAGTGGTCTTTCAAATATCTACATAAATTGAATTTATTGTATATTTGATATTGTTTCAATTTAAGTTAAAATAATGTGATTATTTTGACAAAGAAGCAAAAAAATGTATCGCTAGCTAAAATTTCTAATTGGGTCATTAAGTAGAAGTCATTTCATGTTTATTTTAACAGTGACCAATTTCTCTTGTAAATTTGTAATTTATGAAGAAAAAACCAAATGTTTAATATCTGGTGTTTCTTCTTAGAGAATTATGATTTTGGCTTGATATTAATAAAAATAACAAAAATTTATCAATCATACATATTTCGAGATTATTCCAAATTGATAGATCTATGTTGATTAAGGACCCATTTTCTGCAAAACAAATTACACAACAAAAACTTTTTCCTATCTTAACTGTTGAAAGTATCAACAAGGAGAATAAAAAATATCGAGGAGAAATCTATTTGTTGATTACAATCTCAGTACATAAAGTTTTTAAAAAGTGCTTCATATATCAAGATATTCAATTACTTTCATTATATGCCATCATTCTGCTAATAATAAAAAATATGTAAAGGTATAATGAATGTGCCAATTTATCATGAATATTCTTGGACTTCAAAGTTAAAAATCTCATTATCGGAAAAAGAGGAGAAAAACAAAAATTATAAAAATTATTTGACGAAAGTCATAATTATACGATGTAAATGAATACATTTGTTTGTAACTCTTTAAAAAATGAGATTTATTATTTTCTATTACTATAAATCACCTTTTAGAAATACAATTAACTTTGAAAATAGTCTGTTATTTGATCTTTTGAAATGTGCATTTACCTATAAGCTCCAAATATAATTTTATAATCACAGAGAACATTTCCTTTATAAAAGTACATACAATTATATACCGAAAGTTATGTAATAAAAAAATATAAAGAGATATAATATTTTTTGATACACCCACTCGCAAAACTTTAAACAGTTTGAAATAAAAAATGTACAATTTAAGTTATATTTCCATTTATCGGCGCATATAAAAATCTAATTATTTTACATAATTTTTTAAAATAATTTTGTAAAATTATATAAAAAACATGCAACTCTAAGATCAATGAATGTTCATATTTGTTTTTCATATGATAATAATGCTATGCATTAATATAATGTAATTATTATACCGACACATGTCTTACAACGTACTTTATGCAAAATGAATCTCTCTGTTATACACGCAATACATATTTTAGTTTCGTACATGAATGAATGATATTAATTTTATTACTTACTTCTTAATGCCCAAGCAGCACCTCTCGATACTTCGTGCAAATAATCAGTTATATACTTGTTACACTTTATAGAAATATTTCTGTTGGGAATATCACGGTTCCAAGCCTGCGCTACTATGGATGGATCCCAGATTTCAAATAATTCTTTTAAATCTATACGATCATACGTGTCATTGACGTTTCCAGTCGAGTTTGATAGGGATCCTTTTATCGATAAAATAGCATCGTAATCTTCTTGTTCAATATATTCTTTTGTATTTTTTCTTAAATTCTTTGACAGAGCAGCACGATGATCCGGTTTAATATCAACATTCGATGTATTTAATGTTGATACGGCCAATGGTGAATAAAATATAAAAATAATTACGAAAATTTTCTCTATCATTGTTCTTCTTTACCACAAAATTAATGTTCCTCTAAAACGTATGTCACATATAAATCTCGACTAATTTCTACGTATTCGGACAAGTTAATTCATTTTATTTCACTTGTGAAATCAGCAACAACATTGTAACGTTTTAAACCGTTAAACCTATGATAAATAAAAATATTTTTGTGTGTGAAAATAATTACACTTATGTTGTGAATACTGAAATTAGTTCTATTTGTACTTCAGAAAGTTTCGAATCCAGAAAGTATTCAAGTATAAATTCCTTCTAATACTGTACGTGGTTGGTGAAGTGCACTAGTAGATATATTCTTACACTCACCTCCCACCTTTTAGTAACGCCTGAGCCCCGCTCAAGTTTTCTTAGTGTTTCATAAACAAAGTATAATTATATCATCACTGTCCATAAAACGCAGTAACGTTACGGTTTAACTATTTTTATATCTTGTCAATTACTGCAACTAAAGGTTAATTTTATGATAGTTTCTCACATTTTTCATTTAACGATATTTTAATGTCTCAAAGCAGTTTTGGAAATGTTACAAGTATTTTAGAAAAGCTACAAAAAATCGTCTTGAGATTACCTATAATGCAAATATCTGTCTATATTGCAAAAACTTTTTTGATGATTGCGTATTACGTTCTACTTCTTTTGGCGATAAGTATAATAAGAAAAAAAATGTAGTATAAAAATTGTTTATAAATCATTTTTATGAAGATTATTTACGTATACCTATAAATGAGAATAATTATTTGAATGACACAATTTTGGCTTTCGATTCAGCGAATTCATTGACTATATAATAACGACAAATGTTTTTAATAATATCATATCTATTCATCTGGATCATGATGCAGAGTGTCATTGTTAAATGAGAAGTGTGCAATTATTATTATATTTGACAATTTTTTCTATCTGCCTTGTTTCAAAGATTTCTTCATTTTGAGTCCTATACCTGTGTACTTATATCTATACCTGTTACACTTATTATATCAATTTATTTGCAGCTTTTTGTTCAATTTATTTTTGGTATCAACTGCTAAGGTTATTTGACATACTGTTTAAGGTGCGTTGTGAACCACCAAAGTTACAATGTACATATCACATGGACATATCAAAGATGATGGGTGGGATGTGAATTCTGATATCTTGCATGAAAGTCCAAATTTCCATCCATTATACATGTACAAATGTAAGTATATAAATGTAAGTTATTTACTGCAGTACTGTTTACATCAAATTACATTAATCTATGTACAAGGTATTTTAAAACACATGGGCAGTGTGGCAAATGCTAACAAACACTCTAAAATAAGAAAAAGATTATGTAAACTTATGCTTTATATGAGTTCTTTTTTAAGTTGAAGTTCATGTAATATTGCCACAATATTTCATATACAATACATAAGAAAATGATAGGCCACTGCATATTTTTGTTTATTTTTCAAAATGCATGTGAGAGAACATATACTTTTCCTACTTTGTATATTGTACATCACATGATATGTAAATATAAAAAATTCTATTTGTGTAACAGGATTTAGTGGAGTATGAAAAGAAATATAATTATCAGAAGTCAAAATTACTGAAGTAAATTGATAGCATATATGATGTGTTTATACTTCTAAACCTTTTTATTAAAAACCATTGCAATGTCTACAAAGGCCAAGGTACAAAATATGTTGTTAACCATTAATATAATGCATTGTTTTTCACTAAATATAAGTGAAATCAAAAAATTCTTTTATTACAATTAGGGAGTTATTCTATTTCTAAACTTGCAAAGATAGTCAATAAATGTAGAATAATAGTATACCATTTATTGAAAGATTTAAAGAATTGTAAAAAAACAGAATACACCAAATAATCACAAGCACTGACAAAATGATAAAAACGAGTCCATTTATGATAAGTTTCTAATTTTAGAAGAAATGGAGGAAGAATTGCTCAAGTAATTAGTGTAATATCAAATTAAATATTACAAAAATTCAAGTGTATGAAACATAGAAAACTGGAATAGTGTCTACCACTAATATTGCATTACGCAAATAGATCGTCAGTTTCCAAACATCAATATACATAAAGCAGAAATTTATTTTCTACAATCCAGATGTAATGAATTTTAGTCATTTTAATTTCGCGATTTCCAAAAAGGAGTTATTGGAAGTAGTAGACAGAAGGGAAAATCAAATGTAATAATATAGGCTGGAAATAGAAAATAGGAAATAGGACAGATATAAATTTTATATCAGATCTTATAGTCAAATGTATATCGAATTAATAAATTAAAAATTCAAAAAATATCCTGTTTATAATACACACATAAATTGGATTTTTCAATAGCACATTGAATTGATCAATGCAATTAAGTCTGTCCAAGCCAATTTTGTTAAAAAGAATATAATAATTTTCATTAATTTTGCATATTTTACTGACATAAAAAATATAGAAACTATTTGAGCGAATGAACAGGCCGAATCAATAATTTGTTCCACGACCCCTGAAGGGGAGCAAAGAGAAGCTGGAATGAGACCGTGGCGGTGTCAGGCGGCTGGGGCCAATTGGTCCAGATTTATAGACTCTGTGATCGACATACGCGCTATTTACAAAACTCCGCAGAAATGTATAATTATTGTTGTTACAATACACGTTGGCATATTTAATTGTATTATTCATAGAAACGTGCAAATACAATATTACAGAGCCTAATATAACTTATTGCTAGTCCAAGAAGGTGAGAAAAGAACGAATTAGCTTTTAAAATTGGAAAGATGTCCTTCAAGAAGGAACTTTTGCACCAGTATCATTACAGACAATGATTTGGTAACATTTATCGATTAAAGGGATTAAATCAAACAGTTGTGCCAGGACTGATTATTAGTTGTTTATTTTCAAAGCTATAATGCACTTTTTCAGAGTTGTAAAATGGTTCTTTTCAGGGTTATGACGCGGTTCTTGACTGAACTACAAGTTCTTTCACATTGGAATAATTGGTTGAGCAATTAATGTTACGAAATCGTTATATGTAATGATTCTGATGCAAAAGTTTCTTCTTAAAGGACATTTTTTTAATTTAAAAGGGTAATACGTTCTTTTCTCATCTTCTAGGACTAGCAATAAGTTATATTAGGCTCTGTAATATTGCATCTGTACGTTTCTATGAATAATACAATTAAATATGCCAACATGTATTGTAACAACGATAATTATACGTTTCTGCGGAGTTTGTAAATAGTGCGTATGTCGATCACAGAGTTTATAAATCTGGACCAATTGGCCCCAGCCGCCTGACACCGCCACGGTCGCATTCCAGCTTCCCCTTGCACCCCTTCAGGGGTCGTGGAACGAAGAAACGAGGATTCGGTCTGTACAGATGGACCCATTAACACGTTCGTCGCCACGTCATCCAAATCTGGGTGACGAGTATGCTTCCATGGCGGCCCCGTCACCAAAATATGGGTGACACTCTGCTTGTTCAAATTAATAGAATTTTCAGTTGGATTTTTAAAAAGAATTGAATGGAATAAGCACTGAAATATAAAATGAATAAAATAATAATTAAAATAAATATAAAATGCTAAGAATATACATATTATACTATACTTTTTACTCATTTATATTTAGGAGAACGTACTACATTATATTATGTCGTATGGTGTTCGTTGAAATGTTCTAAACACATTTGAGGTGATTTTGGACAATTCGAACAATAAGTCGTAGTTTTTTTTACATTTTTCTTCGCTTCTTGACGTTCAGCAGTTCACCTCCTATTTTGGTAACATAGGGCGCACATTCTTCTCATAGGCTTGCCCTGCTGATTCTTATGAATATCTAAATGGTAGGACACATTCCTTGTTTTATTTCTATTATTGTCGAACATAGCATTTTCCGAGCACAACCATTCGGCAACGAAAAGTTCCCGAAATTTTTTTATTTCTATTTTTTTATTTGTGGCTCTCTGGTACACGATGTGAGTATTTACTATACTTGTTCCTAAAAGCAAATGTACTGCTAATTTGCGATACCACTTGATACTTTTTCATATCGTTGTGGCATATGATATCATCTGATCGCTCCTATCGGTGCCAATTTTTCCATTATTATACACCAGTACCGCCAAAGGTTTCTGTTTAGGACGTCCACAATGAGTAGAATTCAAGATTGAAGTCATAATAGGTGCATATTTTATTGATAACGTTCTAACATCGCAAACATCCATATATTTTAGCACCACAATACCATTATCATGTTCTCTTGCTATCATTTCACCTCTCTTCAATGGGTATGACATTACAAAACGCGATATAAATCTTATGTTGTACCGCACAGTCCCAACAACATGCATTTTGAATTTTTAAAATTTGACTGCTAATTTATAGCTTGTATAAAAGTTGTCAACAAACATAGTTCGTCTTTCATTTATCAATTTATCTGCAAGTTCAATGTAAACGTTTTCAGCTATGCCAACTTGCATTCTTCCGCTGGTGGAACACAGTTTGAAAAGCTTTATACCATATGAAGATGGTTCTCACATTCAATAGTCGAGGCATCGAATCGATACGTTAAGTGAATGTTTTGTTTTCTTATTGCCAATACGTTGACCGAAAGATATTTGTACATCATTCCCAATGTTCCTTTGTAATCTTTAATATACTTATTATAGCCATTGTGTGTATATGTAAGTCTCGTTTATTTATTACACCTGTTAAAATGGTTATGGGCCCAGAAACGTAAAATAAGTAATTGACCGCCGAGGATAAAAGAATAAGTGTAATAAAAAAAAGGAAGATGGACAGGGAAAGCAAAAGCGATACGTGCGTCACAAAATTATCACATAATAATTACCGTTCATGGAAAATAGAAATAAAATGGTATCTGAGGGGCAGAGGATTATTGGAGCACATTCTAAAAAAAATAGAATTGGACCCAAACGCTACGGAAGCGCAGAAAAATGCATATATTGCAATTGAAAATAAGACGATAGCGGCAATAGGACTAAATGTTGGCACGGATCAACAAGTACATATTGAAGAATGTTCTTCTGCAAATGAAGCCCAGCTTATATTGGAGCAGGTTCACCAACCAAAATCACGAGTCAGAATTATGCAATTAAAAAAAGATTTCTATCATTTAAAAATGAAGGACGGCGAAAATATGCCTGCATACCTCGCAAGGGCAAAAATAGTAGCAACCAATTTGCGAGAGGCTGGATCTGAGGTAAGTTATGAAGATTTGGCATATACTCTATTATCGGGCCTTCCAGAGAGCTATGAGAACCTGAACATGCAATTGGCTAATTTACCGGACGAAAAGTTTACGCCAATAGAAGTAAAAAGAGTTCTATTGGCCGAATATAACAGGGGGGCATCAAGGGAAAGTGTAAAAGATGAAACATCCAAAGAAGCTCTACACATCGCTAAGAGGACGGATCAAAGGAGGATATACGAGAAAAAGAGGAGACCAATGCATTATTCACCCCCGCATGACAGATCAAAGTCAGTTATATGTTTTAATTGCAAACAGACTGGCCATTTTGCACGAGACTGTTGATTCACCAAAACAGACAGAGTTTGGAAGAAAAACGAATTTAAAGCAAAGAAAGACACTTTCTTAGTATCATTAAACAATGTAGACGTGGATGACGTATGGTTGTTAGATAGCGGATGCACGCATCACGTATGTAAGGTGGAAGAATGGTTTATTGATTTTCGTGAATTAAATGCTGAGGTAGTAAATACGGCGACGGACCCAGAGAAGCAAAACGGCGCCACATTAAGAGCAAAGGGCATAGGAAAAGTGATATTGAATATTTTTGTTTGTGGTGAGCTGAATGAAATAACACTACATAATGTGTACTATGTTCCAGACATCCGCAAGAATTTAATGTCCGTTTCTCAAGTCGAGAAACGGAACAAAGTACTGTCTTTCAAAGAAGGAAGAGTGACAATACGAAACAGTATTACAAATAAAATAGTTTGCGAAGCTTATAGGAAATATGATTTATATTTAATCAAGGCACAGTGCGTTATGCAAAAGACACTGATACCTGTGGAGACACATGTCTTAAATTTCCATATGGATGAAATATGGCATCAACGGTTTTGTCACACAAGTCATGAAATTATTAGAAAAATGATGAAGTCTAATAAAGTCCGAGGTTTGAACAGTATAAGGGACGCTAACTTCGCTTGTGACTCATGTTACCTAGGAAAAGCAACGAGGGCTCCGTGCAGACATCTTAAAGAAAGGTAAATGACTCAAGTAAGTGAATTAATACATTCTGACGTTTGTGGGCCACTGCCAGTAGTTTCGATAGGTGGTAGCAAATACTTTATTACATTCACTGATGATTTTTCTTGGAAGACTATTGTAAGCTGTATGAAATCTAAAAACGAAATCCAACTTCATATAAGAAATTATATAGCTAAGGTAGAGCAAGAACAAAATAAAAAGGTAAAGCGGTTTAGAACCGACAATGGACTAGAGTTCTGTAACAAAGAACTTGAAAATTTTTTCAAAGGATTGGGCATTCAACACGAGAGGTCAAACGTGGAAACGCCACAAATGAACGGCATTGCAGAGAGAGTTAATAGAACACTGTTGGACATGGCAAGGTCAATGCTCACGTCGGCTCATTTACTTAAGAAATTTTGGGCTGAAGCAGTGACAACTGCAGCATACATAAAAAATAGAACATGCCACAGTGGAATTCATGATGAAATACCGATTGCAGTACGGACGAATTGTATCCCAAGTGTGCATCATTTAAAGGTATATGGCTGTTTAGCATATGCACGAGTACCAAGACAAGGAAAAGGGAAACTAGATAACAGAGCGGTAGAGTATATCCTAGTAGCTTATAGCAGTTGCACAAGAGGATACAGATTGTGGTGTTCACAAATACAAGACGTAATGGTAACGAAACGCGTAAAATTCGTCGAAGAAAAATAGATCACGAGTGGATATTTAAAATGTTTACTAGAAATTGAGAAGATAACCAAGTGAATCAAGCACTTACACAAACATGGTCAGATAATGAATCAGCCATTGAAAACATTAATACAGACCAAATTTCTCATAGCATAAGTCGGACAGGAAACCAGGAAGAAACAGTAAACATAAATGAAAATGAACGAGAGCCGTCGATAGATCAAAACGAAATAAATACAGAAATAGTGGAAGCCGAAAACGTTAAAGTAATCGGGAAGAGGGGTAGGCCAAAAAGGGTTATTAGAAATCCGTATGGTCGAAAAGAAAAACCAAAAGCACCCGAGAGTGCAATACAGAGTGATGCGGAAGAGGAATTAATTGACACTGATGTAGAAGCAAATTTTGTAGAAATAATGGAACCAAAAACCATGTCAGAATCATTAAGCTCGCCACAAGCAGATAAATGGCAACAGGCAATAGAAGAGGAACTTGACAGTTTGGCAAGCAGGAAAACATGGCAAATAACCGAGTTACTAAAAAATAGGACTGTCATTGGGTGCAAATGAGCGTTTAGAGCTAAGACGAATCCCGAAGGGAAAATCATAAGATACAAACTCGACTAGTTGCCCAAGGTTTTTCACAGAAGGAGGGAATTGATTATACTGAAACTTACTCTCCAGTGGCAAGTTTTACAGTAATACGATTATTATTAGCCCTAGCGGCAGAATTGTATTGATACACAAGGCACGTCGATGTAAAGTGTGTATATTTGTACGGCCAATTAAAAGAAGAAATTTATATGCGCGTACCAACATGTGTAGATGCCGAAAAGGGGAAAGTTGCAAAATTGTTACGCCCCTTATATGGGTTGAAACAATCTGGAAGAAACTGGAACAATGAACTGGATGACTGCCTGATAAGCATTGGATTTCGAAGATTACGGTCATCAAACTGTACATACTTCAGAGAAAAATGGATAATAATAGTTGTATATGTGGACAATATTTTCATATTTGCTCAAGGGCCAACACCAATAACACAAGTTGTGAAGCAAATATCAAGAAGGTATGAAATAAAAGATCTTGGTGAAATGAATCACATACTACGGGTAAAAGTAGAAAAGGATGCAAATGGAAAGATACATCTTTCGCAGAAGACGTATATAGAGACAATAATTAAGAAATATAATATGTCTGAATGTTAAACAGCTGATACACCCTTAGAACCTGGAATAGTACTAATGGAAGAAACTGGGTCAAAGACGCAAAAAGAAAAAGAAGAAATGGATCAAATACCTTACAGAGAATTAATTGGATCTTTAATGTTCTTAGCATTATGTACTAGGCCAGACATATTATATGCTGTGACAAAATTGTCCCAATACAATACAAATCTAGGGAAGACACTTTGGAAACAAGCAAAACGTGTTCTTAGATACTTGTCGAAAACTAAAAATTACAATATAACGTACAAGCACAGACATCATAGAGATCATAGACATTTTTTTTCAGGATTGGTAGTATGTATAGGAAAGAATGTTATACATTGGCGTTCGTCTAAACAAAAATGTCTAGCTACATCAAGCATAGAGGCTGAATACATAGCTATGTCATCTGGTGTAAAGGAAACAACGTGGGTAAGAATGTTTCTCAAAGAATTAGAATTAACAGACAATGTTTCAGGAAATTACACGATGTACTGCGACAATCGTTCTGCAATTAATTTTTCAAAGAACAGAGTTGATAAGGGCAGGACAAAACACATAAACATATCATATCATATAATTAGAGAGAATGTAGAGAAGAAATTAATAATTGTAAACTATATCCCATCAAATGAGAACCCAGTCGACATAATGACAAAAGGTTTGAAGAGGACATTACATGAAAAATGTATAGCCAAATTGAGGTTGAATATGAGAAAGTGGGGGATTGAAGATGGTTCTCACATTCAATAGTCGAGGCATCGAATTGATGCATTAAGTAAACGTAATCACAAAGCTGCTGTTTTGTTTCCTTATTGCCATTACGTTGACCGAGAGATATTTGTACATCATTCCCAATGTTCCTTTGTAATTTTTAATATACTCATTATAGCCATTGTGTGTATATATGTCTCGTTTACTTATTACACCTGCTACACCATATTTATGCAATTTTATTGATATGTATTGCCTGAATATTAACCATCCCCTCCAAGGAACTATTGTTTCGTCGATTACAATATCTTCGCCTAGTGAAAAAACTTTTTGATCATTGTCTGTCAATAGGTTTAGAAGTGGTAAAATTTTTCCAAGTCTGCTACTCTTGTCTATTGTTTCGTTATTTGCAAAATGCAAGTTTGCTAACAGTAATTCAAAATGATTACGGGACATCTTGATGCGCGGAAATGCAAAGTTGTAGATGGGGTCCGTTGATCAACATCTAACGAGCGGTGTTTGTACTAGACCCATTCAAATCATCAATCCAATAAATTCTGTAATTTCTGCAGAAGCGGTGGGTTTCCATCTGTTCAGTCAAGCGTGCTCAGCCATTTTATGTTAATATCATTTTTGCTCTGCATATCTGTTAGTCTCTGTAACTAAAAGACTTATCATTTTTTCGTCTAAGTATAGCGAAAACACTTCACTAGCGCTAATATCAGATGACAAATCCAGCAAAAGCCCTCCTTTTTCGGTGAACGGAAATGACTGTTGCCTATTAGCGAATTCGTTTCACTGTACATTGTTCAATGAATCATCAACAGAGTTCAGTTTCTCTTCTTCGTCTATAGCAAGTTCTTCCATCACGTTGTCAAGGTCTTCACTTGCATATGATTCCTCTGTATCGGAGTTTGAACTCGGTAAAATTCTATTTATCACTTTTCTTCTAAAACTCTCTACTTCGTCATCACTACTCTTCTCATTTTCAATTACATTTTTACGCTGTCCAATAAACATTTTGAAAATAAAAAAGTCACAGACGTGCTTCTCAAATAAAGCAGGCTTCTCGATTAAGGCTCTGTAGCATTAGATCACCGACAACACACGGGCTTATTCGAGTTGGTATCCGCGGTCATCGCTTTGTTTACGTTTCGGCGCTCCGACGGTCGAATTTGGGCGCCGCGAAAAACTCAACCGAATTGCGTTGGACGACGAACGTGTTAATTTGTCCCCTGACCCCTGAAGGGGGGCAAGGAGAAGTTGGAATACGACCGTGGCGGTGTCAGGCGGTTGGGGCCAATTGGTCGAGATATATAGACTCTGTGATCGACACGCGCGCTATTTACAAACTGTGCAGGAATGTATAATTATGATTGTTACAATACACATTGACATATTTAATTGTATTATTCATAAACACGAGCAAATACAATATTACAGAGCCTAATATAACTTATTGCTAATCCAAGAAGGTGAGAAAAAAATGAATTGCCTTTTTAAATTGAAAAAATGTCCTATAAGAAGAAATTTTTTATCAGAATCATTACATATAACGATTTCGTAATATTAATTGATTGACTAATTATTCCAATGTAAAATAAATTGTAGTTCAGTCAAGAACCGTGCCACAACCTTAAAAAGAACCATTTTACAACTCTGAAAAAGTGCATTATAGCTTTGAAAATAAACAACTAATAATCAGTCCTGGCACAACTATTTGATTTAATCCCTTTAATCGATAAATGTTACCAAATCATTGTCTGTAATAATACTGATGCAAAAGTTCCTTCTTGAAGAACATCTTTCCAATTTAAAAAGGTAATTCGTTCTTTTCTCACCTTCTTGAACTAACAATAAGTTATATTAGGCTCTGCAATATTGTATTTCCACGTGTCTATGAATAATACAATTAAATATGCCAACGTGTATTGTAACAACCATAATTATACATTTCTGCGGTGTTTGTAAATAGCGCGTATGTCCATCACAGAGTCTATGATTCTGGACCAATTGGCCCCAGCCGCCTGACACCGCCACGATCGCATTCCAGCTTCTTCTTGTCCCTCTTCAGAGGTCCTGGAACAAATTACTGATTCGGTGTGTACATTGTGATATATTGAAGTGTCGGAATGGTGGAAGACTAGCGCGGGCGCTCGCTGATCATATTATGGCACTATTCGGCTAGTGCGGGTTCGTTCTCCGGAGCTTGTCGATTTCTCCACCTGAGACCCCGAAAGTCAACTCGGTCAGAGTCGGCTAGTGCCTCCTGCGGACCCCTAAGCAAAATGCAATAATTTCTTATGAATTTTTTTTTGAAGATACTGTAGAGATGTCGGTACAAGCTCACAGAACGGATTTTTAAAAATTGGTTCAAATTTCCTCAAAAATAAATGCAGACTTTTCCGCGATAGGAATTTTTTGTTTGAACTTTTTTTTCAATTTCGGGTTCTGGGACGATATGCGCAGAATTTTTCCGATTACAAATATCACAATTATTATGCGCGTCTCTCAAAATTGTGGCCAAAAGAACTATTTAACACTTCCTATAAATACAGCGAAATTAGGGCTTCTATCGCAGGCGAATCAAAACACGGTCAGAGCTACAGTTATATTTATAGAGGCTCCGGATGCAGGAATACCTTTTTTTTTACATAATTCCTTTCTTTTGGAATCGTGTGAAAAAAAATGGTTCTGCATCCGGGGTCTCGATAAGTACAGACGAACCGATTAATTTGTTCCGCGACCCCTCAAGTGGGGCAAGTGGGCCAATCGGCCCAGATTTATAGACTCTGTTATCGACACACGACATATTTAATTGTATTATTCATACATTCGTGCAAATACAACATTATACAGCCTAATATAACTTATTGATAGTCTAAGACGGTAGGAAAAAAACGAAATATCTTTTAAAATTGGACAGCCGTCTAACACCGCCACGGTCGTATTCCATCTTTTTCTTGCCCCACTTGAGGAGTCACGGAACAAATTAATGGGTTCGTCTGTATAACTGTAACCCTGCCCGTGCTTTGATTCGCCTCCGATGGAAGCGCTAATTTCGTTATATTTATGGGAAGCATTAAAGTTTTTCTGGCCACAATTTTGAGAGACGCGCGTAATAATTGTGATATTCGTAATCGGAAAAATTCTGCACACGCTGTCTCAGAACACGAATTTGGCAAAGAGCTCAAACAAAAAATTATTACCACGGGAAAGTCTGCATTTATTTTTGAGGAAATTCGATCCAATTCTTAAAAACTCATTTTGAGAGCTTGTTTCGACACTTATGCAATATCTTCAAAAAAAAATGTATCAGGAATTATTGCGTTTTCTCTTAAAAAAAACATATTGAAGGTTGCTTTGTCCAGATCTCCAGTCTCTGCCCTACACGTCGTTGTCGTATCGATTCGTCTCTTTTTCGCCGAGGTTTCTCAATTTCTCCGCAAGAGGTTCCAAAAATCAGTGAAACTATTCAGGTGTACCAACAAACTTACTCCTATGCGCTCTTAAATTGTTGCAGCGACACATTCTATTGAATTTAGAGCATTTTTTTTCGGAAAACTGCACAAAATCAAGTGTCATTGTTAAATATGCTTTTGTAATTTGGCGCCAATCGAGTGGACTGAGATTAATAAATAGGGGATTACGTGGTGAACAAAGATATCTGCTCTTCCAGTGATCGCAGATAAATAGTCCAAGATCTAATACAACAATGGATGTAATAATAGATACACAGGGTCAGACAGATCTAAGAAAGAAGGATCGTTTAATAGAAAGTGACGACGATTTGGATTTCGAAGATAATGGTAATTTATTTCTTTTTTAAAATTGTGGTTAAAAGAATAAGGTTAGGTTTCGTAGACTACATATGCATACACATACGCGCGCGCGCGCATATGACTGCCCTGGATATTTTTATGACTATATAAATAATTTTTTGATGTTTGAGTCATAATGAAATTACAGGAACAGATTTTGCAGAGATATTTAAGCCAGTAGAAGAGAAAGTAATGAGAAGGATTAAGGTCAACACCAGTAAGGATGTTGACTTGGAAGAATTTGAGAGGCACATGGGTTGGAAGTATTTAAAAAAAGACTACCACAAGAAGGCCATAGATGTATCTGTAATAACTAAAGAGATCACACCAATAGATAAAGTTCTTGAAAATAGTGTGATTAAGCCTGGTTTTGAACAATTGGAAGTGGTCCCACCATATAATGAAACTAAAAAACAGATACAGGCACAGAGGCATAAGGAAAGGGCAAAAACAAAGGGAAAGCAATGGTTTAACTTACCTGCTACAGAAATGACGCCAGAAGTTCGACGCGATCTAGAATTAATTCAGATGAGGTCCGTGTTAGATCCAAAGCATTTCTATAAGAAGAATGATCTAAAAATTTTGCCAAAATATTTCCAAATTGGTAAAGTCATTGACTCCCCTTACGACTATTATTCTGGACGGCTTACAAAGAAAGAACGGAAAAAGTCTATCGTTGATGAGCTCATGGCTGATGCTGAATTTGCAAAGTATAATAAACGTAAATACAAAGAGATCATTGATAAAAAGAAAAAATCGCATTACAAAGCATATATGCATGCTAAGAAACTTAAAAATAAAAAAAATTAATGTAACTAGAGTACATTTTTTATAATTTCATAAGCACCTATTAAATTAAAACAATTGCATTTAGTTTTATGGCAATGGCAATAAAAATAACAAATTTTTTACATTCATATGTATTTAATGAATATTGTGTGTACTAAAATATAAATATATAAAATACTGTACACATTCTAATATATAAGTTCACTGCATCCCTCCAGTGATGTGAATTGATGCTCCATTTACGTAAGAACTTTTCCCTGATGCTAAAAACGATATGACTTCTGCCACTTCTATTGGTTTTCCCAATCGTTGGAGAGGCACTTTCTTTATAAACATTTGCTTTACCTTGTCAGGTACTGTGTTTAGCATAGGTGTTTCTATACATCCTGGTAATACGATATTTATACGAATGCCAAGACTGTAATAAGTGTAATAATATAAAAATAAGGTAGAACATTTTTTATGCTTTTTAATATATAAAAAAATAATGCTTACTTTCCCAATTCGAGACAAGCTGTTTTTGTAAGTGCTTCTACACCAGCTTTGGATGCAGCATAATTTGCTTGACCAAGATTACCGGTCTTACCGATGATAGAACCCACGTTTATAATTGATGCTCCTTTGCATGCATTAGCATTAATCATTTCTTTCACTGCATTCTGTATAACAAGGAACGTACCCTTCAAATTGACATTTACTACGTCATTAAAATTATTTTGCGTAAGCTTTAGCAAAAAATTATCTTGTGTGATGCCTGCTGCATTTACTACTATGGAAGCAGGCCTTGAAAATTTGCGCATCACATTCTTAAATGCTACATCAACACTTGTTTCATTCGCAACATTTACGTGCAGCGCAATATGGTCAGAGCCTAGAATATAATTCATTATATGTAAGAGTATATATTAATAATTGCAAACACACCTGTAAATACATTTTTACCTTTTATAAGCGCAATTGTTTCTTCTGCGGTTTCATGATTTCGATCAGCAGCGATAACCTTAGCCCCATCCCGTGCTAAAATACGGCATACCTCTCTGCCTATACCACTCCCTGCACCTATGAATTACATTAAAATTATTTATTGTCTTATTTCAGTTATGTAATAAGATAATTCACCAACGTAAGTACGTATATATTATTAACCACTCACCTGTAACAAAAGCCACTTTTCCAGCTACCATTTTCAACAACCTTTTTATGCAGTTATCTTGTAAAAGATAATATATTTCTGACGGTTAAAGTCCGATTTTTAAGCATGTTGCAATTTAAATCATTAATTTCAAACGATAACCTTGTAAATATAATATTCTCCCACAACACTACTTGCAATTATATAAGCTCCATTCGCTCCTGTTAACTTGATAATACATTTATGAAACTTTTAAGATCTTGCCTTTTTTTTTATTCTTTACTCGCGGCAAATACGTACATATAAGCCTTTCGGTCCAATTAGAATCGACTGGCCGTTGCCTAGGCAACGGTACCATATGCTGCTGACGTCAAAGCACGTCTGCAGTGACGTCAGGCAAGCTCGAAGTAGTGATATCTACAGAAAAATTGAACTTAAAGAATTGTTCCACAAGGCAATAGCTTATGAGTTACGAAATGTGGGAAACTTTCCCAAAATTTCGTTTTACACCCCGAAGGCATGACGAAATAGAATAAAATAATTCTTCTCGTGTGAAAAATTTCTGGATCAAGGAAGACGAAGGTAGAGGGATCACGTGTCGCTTTTGCACATTTTAATGAATACAATTTCAGAAGTATCTATGTAAAAGTCTATACCATAAATCAAATTTGTGCATGAAAATATGGAAAGCATATTAAGGCGTATTATCCTTCTTTCGTTCAGATCGTAATACTGCATTATGTTTCATTTCTCAATGCCTTTCCCAACATCAAGAGTTATTCGAACAAAACCGTAGAATGTAACACACAACGTGACATGGCGGTCTGCAATTTTCTGTGCCATTCGTAATAAATTTGAACGAAGGAAGAGGAAGAAATACTGCAAGCAGTAAAGGAACGTCATGCATAGACGCTGGCAGCACCGGCGTCCGAAGAAACGTAGCCCCGCGTCACAGCCCCGCATCGTCCGTGCCAGTTTTCATTCGGAGAAGTTCGAGATCGGAGGCGTTTGATGGTGGTAGGTGCAACGCCGAGAGAGAGAGAGAGAGAGAGCGAGCGAGCGAGAGAGAGAGAGAAAGAGAGAGAGAAAGAGAGCAATCCCATGCCCGATCCGGGCAATCGCGAATGCGAGGTATCGCGAGTATAAGCTTATCCGTGACCGCCCGATGGGATCGAGAATCACGGAATGCCGTGCAATAGCGTTTCATCGAGGGTCGATCTGCGGTGCTTGTGAAAAGCAGCGAGG
The DNA here is from genome assembly GCA_038496175.1 of Ampulex compressa. Classification (NCBI taxonomy): domain Eukaryota; kingdom Metazoa; phylum Arthropoda; class Insecta; order Hymenoptera; family Ampulicidae; genus Ampulex; species Ampulex compressa. The sequence goes on along the minus strand of JBCFXI010001290.1, from coordinate 24,613 downwards.
AGTGAAGAGGGCAATAGTTTGGTGTGGGGACGCGTCGTGAGTCGCGGTGTACGGTGGGACAACGACGAGGGCGGCGTGGTAAGGAGCTGCCGCTGGGTACAGCTAGCCGGTAGCGCCGGTGCTACCAGGGTGTTTCGAAATACAGCAGCAGCGGCCCAGGATGCTGCCCGACGGAGCCAAAAGATGGCCGTGATCGGCGAACGCAGGTATTATACGGTGATCCGTGCGAGCCCGTACACGGAGTTCTCGTGTCGCAGGTTCAACGGTGAGGTAGGCACGTCGTCGCCGTCCTCATCATCGTCGTTGTCCCATCGGCATCGCCAGAGGAAGAAGAGTTCTCAAGCCACATTGCTAGCCACTATGTCGTCATCGAGAGGCAGCGGCCCAGAATCTGGTGAGCTCAGTGACCCAGAAGATGGTTACCTGGACACAAATCCTCTCAGGTATGAGTTGCGCAATATTCAGAGTGTCATCAATGTCACTCGTCAGAACATTGACGCATTGAATAATCGCTTTGCTGGTTTCCAACATCCACCGTCAATATATCTGAATGAATATCAAGAACTGACTAGTAAGCTGCATGACCTCGAGTCCAAGGAGCAGAAACTTAATGAGCTGTTAAATGCCACGAGAACACCAGGCAGTGCATCTACGTTTGAGAGCGAGTCTCGTGATGTTTGTGCTGGCAGAGGTCATAGAACACCAATGAAGTCTCTGCTTAGGGCTTATCTGCCAAACCAACAGCGCACAAGTGTTCAGGTTCGCGAGGGACTATCATTACGAGACGCACTTGCTAAGGCAATGAAGCTAAGGAACCTGACGACGGAAATGTGTGCGGTTTATATCCTGGGAATGGACAACTCCAAATACTTGACATCCTGGGATGCAGATATCTCTTTATTGGACTGTGATGAGATATCGGTGGAAATATTGGACAAATTTCCCATAACTACATCTATTTCACATAACTTTGTGCGCAAAACGTTTTTTTCTTTGGCGTTTTGCGAGTGCTGTCGGAAGCTTCTCTTTCAGGGATTTTATTGTAGAACATGCAATTATCGATTTCATCAGAGGTGTGCTGGTGGAGTGCCTGCTTTATGTCACCAGGTACGCATGCAAGATGCATACTACCAAGCTTTGCTTGCACACAATCCTGAAACTACTGCTGGGATTTTGCAACTTCCATCCGGTTATGGCCTGAGCAGAAGCATGTCTCCCTCTTTAGCTCCGTCACGAAACCAAAGGCATCCTCGTTCGTTGGGGCAGCAGGACCGCTCAAGCTCTGCACCTAATGTGTGCTTCAACATGGTTAAACCAGGTGGTGAACCAAGTAACCTGGATGAATATCGTAGGTCACAAAGCCTAGGTCGACCAGTTTGCGCAATGCAAAGTCCTGTATCTCCAAGTAGTAGTCCAACAAAGCATAGTCAGTCTACTCAGGCTAGTCCTACTAGTACCTTAAGACCAAAACGACCGAGAGCAAGATCGGCGGATGAATCATCTAAGAATCTCTTAGCACCCAGGGAATCAATAGAAGATTGGGAAATTCCAGCAGATGAGATTTTGGTAGGACCTCGTATTGGATCGGGCTCCTTTGGAACTGTTTATAAAGCGCACTGGCACGGACCTGTTGCTGTAAAAACACTGAACGTTAAAATACCTACCACTGCACAATTGCAGGCATTCAAGAACGAGGTTGCTGTTTTGCGGAAAACTCGGCATGTTAATATTCTTCTTTTTATGGGATGCGTAAGCAAGCCACAACTGGCAATTGTTACACAGTGGTGTGAAGGATCATCCTTATATAAACATCTACACGTGTTTGAGTCAAAATTTGAACTACTTACATTAATCGAAATTGGCAGACAGACGGCGCAGGGAATGGATTATCTGCATGCAAAAAACATTATCCATAGGGATCTGAAGAGCAATAATATATTTCTCCATGATGATCTTACCGTTAAAATTGGTGACTTTGGTTTAGCAACCGCAAAGACAAGATGGTCAGGATCACAACAATTCCATCAGCCCACTGGATCTATTCTTTGGATGGCGCCTGAAGTAATTAGAATGCAAGAGGAGAATCCTTATAGCTTTCAGTCAGACGTGTATGCCTTTGGTGTAGTTTTATTTGAATTGTTAGCCGGTCAATTGCCCTATTCAAACATAAATAATAAAGATCAAATACTATTTATGGTTGGACGTGGATATTTGCGCCCAGATCTGAATAAATTACGGTCAGATACGCCAAAAGCGCTAAAGAGACTGACAGAGGACTGTATCAAATTTTCAAGAGACGATCGACCAATATTTCGCCAAATTTTGGCAAGTTTAGAAGGTCTTATAAGAGGTTTACCAAAAATTACGAGATCGGCATCCGAGCCAAATTTAAATAGGACACAATTACAGTCTGATGATTTTCTCTATACTTGCGCTTCACCAAAGACTCCGGTGAACTTTCAATTTGGAGCATTTCCATTTTATCCTTCTGGTGGGAACATATAAAGTATTGCCTGTTGTAATGAGTCTGATGCAATTTGATTAAGAACATACATAAAAAAATTTTTAAGTTAGCTATAAACAATCTTCATTATTCTTTTCCACTATACTCTTATTGTGTGGCAACAAATTGCTTGAGGTGGAATGTGATTGCATTCTTTCACGTAAGAGAAAAGGAAGAGGAAATTAAATACTTAATACAAATAAGAATAGCAAGTTATTTAACTCTGCCGAATGAATCATTATATATGTGACATGTCAACACTGAATGTATGATGTCATCATAAGGACGTATGTGTAATATCTATCTTTACTATTTACGAGATAGATTTTTATTTGACGACTTCTGTCATTCATGTATAAATACATATTCGTATATAGAAGTGTATACATACACACGTGTGCGCACGTTGGTGTAGAGGTCTGTTGATTTTGCGGAATCCTTATGAAGGATGTAAAAATAAAGTAAGTAGTAAGAATAATGGCATTTAATTAGCGTGAGTCACCAACTATCTTTGAAAAGTTTTCCTAAAGGCTGAAGTGATTTTTGTACCTACTTCCTTCATTTTAACTTAAATGTTTTCGTATAAATAAAATATGTTCTCTTGTAATATTCCAATGCTAGGATATATCAGGATGGCATACATCTGTGTATTAAAGTCCTCAAGGCTATTTGTATCAGGTAACATAATTTACAAAGATATATCTGTTGAAAGCGCGATTGGGAGTGAAAAAAAGCAGAATTGAATTCTGTTTGGATGAGAAATCTATAAATATATAGTTGCTTTAATCATTAGGTAACGAAAGTCCGAGGAGGTTCTACATTTCATTTGAATGTTTTTCAATTGCATATTTTTTGGAGGACTAATCTGATCAATGGACAAATGGGAAAATGAGGTTTGAATGGATTAGAGTGCGATATTAAGAACAATAAAAATCTATTACTTTTTTTCGGTTGTTCGATGCTTTAGTATGCGAGGAACGATTTTTCGAGAGTTGAATTAGAAAATAATTTTTCTTTTCCTTATCTACTTGTGCTGTAACTTTATGAGATATTACCTATAGTACTGCAAATGATATTATAAAATTACTATATTTGAAATGTAAAACATTTCGGTATACAATCAATGACGCATAGAAATTAAGGCCTAAGAGAAGCCTTCCAAAAAGAAGTTCGTGATTGGTAATGAAGTAAAAATTTAATCAACATTTTATTATCTACTTATATATAGAAAAGGAGATTAGTTTCAGCTCCCAAAACGATATATACCCACACACATACATACGCGCGCATACATATTCTAACTTCAGTTATTTTCCAAGTTCCTCCTTTAGACTTTTTCTATATAATTATATTAAAGACTATTCAACGTTTTCACTTTTTTTTTTATAATCATTGACCAACGAAATAGGAAGGGGCGCGAATATCACTTCAATTGAATTATCTGCGAGTTCATTATTAATTAGTATTGATGAGTTCAGTCGTACGCCCTGTGGCCGTAGCAGCCTCTATTACGACCAAACGTGGTTCAGATAACGGCCCGACAAGCAGAATATACGTAGGGACGTGTTGTGTACGACGAGACTGCCATCGAGACCAGGATTTGCTATAAATAATTTAGAATGTAGATGGCAATATGTATCTCATATAATTTCTCAGTTTTACTAAAGTAGATATCAAAAGAGAGTTTTTCATAAAATTAATCAAAAAGGGGGAGGTGGGTTATTTCGAAGCTCTTTATCAACGGATTCTCTATAGCTGAAACACATATTGCTTGATAGTATATAATGCAAATTTATTTATATAATCCGCATAATTTTGTACACCATTGTAGATGCCTAGTTGCGCATAATGTGTATCACACTTTGAATCCTATGTGTGTATTACCCAAAAAAGTCCGATTATGGGGACAGGCTCGTCGAACGTAATACGTTCTTTTTCGCAAATGTGCAAGGCCTACGCACGGATCTTCGAATTCGAATAGTGATTAGGACGAGTGATCTTACCGTTGTAACCCATGGCATCTCATTTTATTATTTATTTATTTATATATAATTCAGTGTGACGAATCGTAACTTCAGGATAGTGCCGAATATTCAAATCCTATTCAAAGCGTGAATAATGTTATTGTCAAAAAATAAGTAATAAATATAATATAATATTAAAAAACCTTATATATATATATACACATATATCAAACAAGCAGGATGAAGAACGCAGAAAGAGCATATAAACGCGCTTATATCATTAACGACGCTTTCTCGTAATAGAGAAACAGTGAACTATGAAACATAAATAATTAATAATGTAAAAATTAATCACTAATAGAGAAGAAGGAGGGCGCAGAAATAATGACTGGATTAATCATGTATTTCTTAGTATTTTCATTAATGTAATTTATGATTGAAATTCAAACATTACGCAATGATACCAATGTAGCGTTTCATTATATTTTAAGTATAAATTTTCTGAAACAATTAATTAAAAAAGCAGTGCATTTTAGTATTTCATTTATATTGCAAGAAAGTTAGTATGTTGTAGAAAGAATGCAAAGGCTATTAATTTACGTTAATGTTATCTATAAAGGATTGCGCTAATGTTATGCGCCCTCCATCATTGATTTTTTTATACTCTATTATCAAATTTTTAAATATTATTTTCTCTGAAGACATTCCTCTGTACATTGTTTTGTGGTAATCGTACATGTGTAAGGTTTCGTGTGTGATTATAAATGATAGAAATGGAAATACGATTTTGTATTGACCTGTTCGAGTATTAGAAACGTAGACGGAATAAAAAGACAGACATACCGTTCAAGCGTGTCAATCAAAAAGACAATTTCGATATAATCGAGAAATCTGTTACGATAATAATGCTACAAATAAAATTAAATTACACTAGTTGAAGTTTTAGGATCATTAGCGATGTAGTTAATTCGAAATTTTCGCAGTACGCACGCGCTGATTAAATTTTCTGAGATTACATCTCCTTGTTTTGGAGTTTGTAAATATAGAAATATATTTAACGCGGCATGTGATCAGGTTGCATTTCGTATGATCACCACATATCATGTCGCAATAACAGCAAAACTTTTACTTTATTTCGAAAAAACTTGCGTTGAGCTTCCGGTCAACTGTGAAACGCGTGTCTTGTAACGAGTTTGCGTGAGTATAACTATTGGAGATACTTAATTTAATTAATCGCAATTGCAGTTCAATTAATCAATCATTGTACCCAGTTGAGAAAAAAAAACAGGAAATAAAACTTCATTTTATCTTCGCGTAATAATTACAATTATATTCCTTCCTTTTGATCCTTACAGTATCCCAAAAAAATGTTTGTTATAAAACTCAAGAATGAATTTTACTAATATTCTTCTTACTATGTGAATTGAACATGGTGTAGTTACACGAATGAATAATGTTACTGCTCAGTTTATATTTGCGTAATTTACTATTTTATTATGGCCTGATACATCATTTTTTTAAAATTGTGTCATCTTTTAACGTAAATAGACATTACTTATGTAAATTTGATGAAACAAATTGTTTTTTGGAGATATTTATTTACATGATTATAGAAAATAATAGCACGTAAATTTGAAGAGGTAACACTAACAATTCTCGAATCGGTGATGCACAACAGTATGTGAAATCTATAATTACTCTCACGTCTTGAAGCATGTACATCGATATATCCCTCTTTACATAGCACGATTTCATGTACATGATATACATTTCATGCACATAGTATCTAAAAAGCTTCTCAAAAACAACGTACGAGTAACATCTGAATGGAAAAGTCCTTTAAAAAGGATTAATATCAAATATACCTACGTTGTAAAATTGTGTTTCAAAAAGAAATGAGACGATGTTGTAAGGTTCACATTTTATTCTATTTATATTATGAGTACCTGAAAAAAATTAATGTATTATTTGCATTACACTTTACATTATATTATATATTTCATGGAATATATTGAATCTATAATTAACCAACAAAGTACATATTTTATTTTGATATTATGTCTTGTGAGTAATTACTGGCTACATGATACTCTGGTCAATTATGATAAAATGATACTCTTTTATGGTTCAAACGACGGCTAAAGCAGTTTTCAACCTTAGATAAACAAGTTGGTACTATTTATAGAATGTTAATCATAACAGTTGCAGATTTTTCGTGAAAAGTATAATTCTCAGGCAGTCCAGTAATTTTTAATCGAGGTTTACTCATTGCTATTTATCTTAATTTCTGATCTGTTTGCAGAGAACCGTGTATGTACTCAGATTTTTCAAATACTTATGCAATTATTATTAAATATACTTGATAAATACATTTCACCGGAGTACTAATTAACAAAAGGTATCACTGATACACCAGAGTATTTTATGTATGTTATTTAACGAATATGAGTACATTAACGTACTGACAAAAGTATACGTGGTTTCTATTTTTTCATACAATAAATGATTACATAAAACTTAGAAATGATATCATTAACATGAAATATGCTGCATAAGATACATTTTAATAAAGATGTAGATTATCTCTGTAAACGTTTTTCTTTTCTTATTCAGTCTTGGAACGAACTTGACAATTAGTTACAAGAATGGCAGTTAACTGTCGCAACACTGGTAAGTATTATGCCTAAACTTTTCAGATGTAAGTAAAATTGGAGGCACAAATAAACTAATGAGTAAAAATATGCATTAAAACCAAAAAGACTTGCGTATAAATACTATCTTCTGGGTTCTTTCCTGCAGTACATGTATACACAACAATATGAATTCCGTGTGACGAAAACTTGTTTAAGCTGTAAATCTCGGGAGACTAGTAAACTCATTTCAAAATAAAGTTAACGATCGATTTACATTGAAAACAGCAGCAAAGGTTAAACAATAATTTCTGAGAAAAGGTAAATATATATGTACGTATCACGTCCTTTTACCTGTACAAGAAAAGCACTTCATCGTGTCACTTTTTCCGTAAATCTGTTTATTAATTCTATAAACAACTTTTGCCAAGTTTTTACATTTTTGTTATTATAATGACTTTAGTTGCTTATAAGTTTTGTAGGCACACATTACCGTATATGAATAAATGTTATACAGAAGAATATACAGATAGCATCCGTATGACAAACTCGTTAGAATTTAAAAAATTACAATGTTATAGGAAAATAAGTAATTAATAATATGTAAATACATACAGAAATACAATTGAGTTGGAAAGTTAACAAAATTATTCTATGTTGCATTCACATGTTCGAGAGAAATTTTTGAAACCTATCGGCGGCTAGCCAAATACAAGGATATACTGAATCTTCTAAACATGTTAGAACAAAATCGTCTTATTGAAAAGTCATGTAAGGCTGATTACTAGCATTTCTGTTTAAGTTATTAATGGTACTGGAAAAAATTATTGTGATTATGAAGGGTTAAATGCGCAAAAGGAGGCAGGATTTGGAGTAGATGTGTTACGAGCAGGCGTAGAAAACTGTGAGTGTGTGGTTCAACGAGATATTGCCTTATTACGATGAGATTCATAGTAGTCGTATCAGTGTCAAGCGCATGCGCGGATCCAGCTGGCGCCTCGGCCGGCTGAATAGTCGATGTTGGAGCTTTGAGGTGTAAGTGTTCTCTGTGTTTGCTCGTTCCTCGCTTCTCATCATCGTGGATTTACACGCAAATAATGCGCGTATACACACATGTACGCAAGATAGAATAGAGCGTCTCATTCATGCGGAGTCGTTGTAAACAGGTGGACTTCGAAGTTGGTCGCTTTCCTGTGGAAAACGAGGTTAGTCGGGCATCGAATTGAATTTCGGGCAGCGGCGTCCCTAAAGCTAACGACAAACAGCGTATGATATTTCACATCCCGAAGGTCTCTGATACTTACCCCTGCTACGTATTAAGCAGCCAGTATGTGTAAATGACGTTATATCCAGTTTTTTTGGGACGTAGTGAAGTATTACATCGATTTAGGGTACAGTGCAACGATATTCATTACGAAGATTCTGATGTCTACGTCTTACGATCGCATCGTATGAAGTGAATTGAATAACATAAATACAAATAATAGATAAACATCCGTACTTAAATGCGTGGCTTTTTTGTTAAATGTACTCGCGTGGAGAGTGCTGTTAAATATCTGTTTTAAAATTTAGTTCGTAAATTCGCTTTACTATGTATTCTGTGAATAAATTATTGCACCGCTTAAAGCATCTAGTGATGATTTTCTTACTATCTTTCGTTCGTTATGCGACATATCTGAAAAAGTAGAGCGAATAGATAATTCATTAATATCAGATATTTCGTAGTTAATTGATCACATTCTTATTCATTGACGTCAACATGTTGAACTCTATGTCGTATACGAAAAATAGGGCATATTACTCAAAACAATCATGCTTTGAATAATATCTACAAATTCTCGTTCATGACTACGTAATAATGTCGTATAAGTTAAATGACATACTAAAATTATCGAATGAACTAAGTTGATAGATTAGTAACTTTTTGGGAAAGTTGTACAATTCTATGACAATTCATTTTTTGAGATTCTTCATAATTTGATTGTGGTATGGATTATATTGATCTATTGAATTTTTATCTTTTTTTTTTCGTTTAAAGATCTACGTGATATGTCCGCATATGTCCAGAAAATATCCGATAGTTTGAATATTAATAATTGCCATACACAAGATGTTAACAAATACTGATATTTGGAGTAGATTTTTCTTAATTATGTATTACATACTGTTATCTTCTTTTTAAATGTGTATGGTAACATTTTCAAACGCAGTTAAGCGAATCGGATTGTTCTCAAACTTGTAACTTCCAAAGAATTTTCTTAACCAACGATATGCTTTGTACTTTGATGATAAGAACTTTGATAAGACAATTATTGATAAAGACTCCCCGCTGATTTTTTCTACACAGCCGTGATCATATGGTTAGCTATAGCGTGATGGCAGATCAATATTATAACGTTACTGAGCCGTTGTAAAAATTTAGCACGTGTATTATCGTAGTGCATCAATCAATCTTTAAGCATCAAGGGGAGACTCGAAATTTGTTGGTATCACGTTAAGTTATATCGTCATGGTTATCGGAGTGAATCATTTGCTTTTAATAGCATTCAGTTTCTACATGAATTAGGATTGTCGTAACTAGATGTTTTTATCCTGTACGATTAGTGACTTTATTAAAGGGGCTGCAAGACTCTAGATTGTTTATTTTCTATAAAGCGTGAACGATCGAGAAGTACTCATACTTGCGAGAGTTTCGTTGTACGTACGTCGTTCTTGCGTCGATAGATATAGTGCGTTAACTTTTCATTTTTCTATACAGCTGTTACTTGCAGCTGTCTCTTGTGTATGAATATGTATACGTCTACTCACACCTTATTGCGTGGTTCTCGGCGAAATCGATGGGATAACCAGTATGTATTTTCCTTTACAGCGCCAAATCCGATAATCGAATTCTACTGCCGGACCGAAAGACGTTCACCTCCAAGAGAGTACTCGGAGGGAGAGGACGGTATCGGAGGCTAGAAGAGATCGACCGATTTGTCTCGTCCCTCTTCCCTTCCGTTTCTTCATCCCCTGATATCGCGTCAAGACCGCTGATCAGCCGTTTATGATTTTTGTCTGACTTACCGCGAGGAATCCATCATTTCTGGAAGATCGATTTACACGCAGCATGATCTAATGATATTTATCGACGGGGAAGAAACTGACACAACTCCTTGTATAAAAAGAAATATTAGGAAGCGTCTATCCGTTTCGTTTAGAATCGTCACCCTTTTTCAACAAGTGCTTCGAATTAAATTCGAGTTCGGAAAATATTCGAATGGCCACGTCATGGAGTGGACTATTCTAACGATCGGCTGGAAATACCACGTTCGCTATATACTACAGGAAGGTCTCAATAAGGTCCTTGAGGAATTTTATCCTTGAGAATAACTAGGAGACGGATGTACAGGTCAAGAAAGTGGGAGAATGCGCGGTTGGTCACTCTGGACATGGGATAGATGATACATCGCGGAGGATGGGGTGGTGAAGCAAGGAAAGAACACAAAATGGATTGGATGGCACAACGATGCAGGTAGCTAGAGACGACAGTCGTTGGCACCGGTACGAGAATAGCACGTACTCTCTGTTTGGTTGTTGTGGCAGAAAATAAGATATTTCCCTTATTCTAAAAGACTGTTTTACCGTCAACATTGTATCGGCATACGCGTAAAGACTGGACGTGCTAGCTGACCTAGAGCAAAATTCACGTGAAAAACGTTTATTCTTTCTAATTGAACGCAATATCGTGTATCATGTGTAGACGTCCTTCAAGGTTTCATCGGCGTTACTGTATGTGCAGTGGAGAATTTTTGCACTTTTAAAGCCTATATTACGCTTATAATCGACCCATAGACTCTTGGCTAAGACTGAATCGATAATTGCGTTACTTTACCTGCTGGTACATCGCATATCACCTTCGGGTTTTCGCACTTGAGATACACGTTCCTCGCATCATACGTACACGTCTTTCAAGATCACGATCGCTGTTTATCGACTTATCGATGACAACGAGATTGTGCAAATTTCTAAGAAGCACGTTTCTATTATGCGTATTTTAGACGCCTGCTGCTTACTTATACACAACTCGCAAACGTGATGCGCGTACGTATGTACGTCTAAAAAGGAGAACTATATTCAAAGATATATATATACATACACACAATACAAATAATTGTGAATAAAGTGCCGTGAGTAAACATGCGAACATTTACTCGGGATCTGATACAGGAACTGTATTGATTTTTGCACGGAAAAATTCGTCCTACAGAGAATGCCCCGGGTGGAAGATTCGTTCGTTCTATGATAAGACATTTTTTAAAGCTATGATTGGTGTCCTGTAGAAATGATTCGAGTTTGTTGTTTCGAGTGGTGAATAAGTGACATTGGTGTTATATCCGCATGTGGTTGTAAGGGAGCAGAATGGGTTGTGGACAGAGCAAAATTGGCAACATTTATCCCAAGAACAAGAAAAACAAGAACAATAGTGGCAAGAAGAATGGGGACTCTATACGTAAGTCGCTTTTATTTTCCCATTGTTTTTGATAACTTTTTATACATTTCTATTATTCTTGTGTATTATCAAGAAACACATCGAAAATATTCGCGTGTTTAAAGTATTTATTAAAGTTGGTACATTTAAAAAATTGATATAAAAGTTGTTAAAACATTTTTTTTCCGATAGTTTCCATTATAAAGACTCATTTCATAAAAATAATGCGTTATGCTTTTATTACACGTGCGAAACCGAAATATCTAAGATATTTGTGACTAACATCACGACACCAATACTTCGGTTACTTTACCCATCCTATGTGTACTTTATTATCAGCCTTGGAAGTTTGATTTTTACTTCTACGGCGTGCATTGGGCAAGCGATTATTGTTGGTGTAATTAGCAATTTTGCTTATCACCCTAGCTTACGCGTAATTATTAGTTCAGAGATTTTGATTAAATGGAAATAGATCTGTAACTCTGTAGATCTAGTTCGATACTTCTAGATCTAGTTCATACTCGTGGTGTTAGGATCATTCATTGATCAATTGTAGGTAGTCTTGTTCTCTGTTAGTCTCATTTACCATGGCGATGTTGGAAAATACTAATCTTGATTTAAAAAATCATTTAATCTTTGGCTTCATTCATTTTCAAGACAATAAATATCACTATACGGCTAAAGTAAGTTTGGGTAAAGGTACTTGTAGCAATAGTTTCTTTTGTGTATTTTACTCAGTCAGTTGTTTGTTTGCAGTTTGTCAACAGGAAATATGTTATGAAAATAAAACTGTCGATCAGGTTTCTTAATAAGCTATCATTAATACTACATTGAAACGTCGTACGGTTATTGGCAAATATTTAAACCAAAATCGATAAAACACAGAGTTACCATTCTAATCGGATTTAAAACTAATGTATGCATAAACATCTCCAATTATATTACAATAAAATTCACAAGATAAGTTATTATATCGCGTCTATTGGAACGGTGTTGTCACATTCCCAATCGTTATAAAACTTTCAATAAAATAAGAATAATCATTTTACGTGTATGTTTACACCTACGTCCGCGCGCGTAGCTCAATCGATCTGTTCTTTACGCTCTACACTCGAGCTAGATTAGATTAGGGTAGGTTGTTTGACTAATGCCAAAAATGTCTCTAAGTTTCTAGTCATTAAACTTACATTGAAAAACCATTCACCATTAAAGTTATATTTTCTACTTTTTATTCTGGATAGGTTGTGATCCGTTAAGATAAAAAAATAAATATTATTTTCTTCTTTATCATCAAAATTTTTATAGACTTATTCAAACCTGCTTTATTTACGTGCAGTTTGCAATTGATTGTTAACACACACTATTCCACACTATACATATATCTTGTTACTGATGATTAGAAATGCGTGGCACCCATTTTATAATTGTGTCGATCAAAAATTAAAATTAGATTATTTTAATAGTTATAAAAACACATACCATTGCAACCCAATTTGGTGGTAGTTTATTTAGGACTACGTATGTATTTCTTGGATATAACAGATTAAACAAATGATTTTAAAGCAATTTATGCTAACATAAAATTATTTAATCCTTACATCGTATGCATGTTTAAGCACGATTAATAAAGTAAACACACATTTCTCAAATTTCGATTTATGTATTTTATGCGCTGTATTTTATATTTATCTCGTGATTATTTGGGGAAAGCTCCTTCTTTTTCATTTTAAACAATGCAGAATTGCGTTTAATTTCAAAGATAAGATAAGTCTTATTACGCATAATACAATACAAAAACCAAACGTCGTAGCTTGAGAGTCTTATCAATACACCAGGCATTATTGCGATGTATATGTTACGCTCAAAGTGATTAATCGGTTATAATAATCGAATAAACGGGTCAAAGTGAATAATTTGTCGAAATTGTATATATTTATCGGTAAGTCCTGATACTTCCTACCTATGTTTGGTAAATGAGAATGGCAAAAATGTTTCCGTAGCTAACTCACAGTCATACCGTGAACGACGCGGGAGGGGAGTTTGGACCTAACTGATAATTGGTAAAAAAAATAGCCGACTTGACCGAAAATCCAGGAAAAGACAGCCAATCCGATAGGAAGTTACTAATTTTTGACAATGAACCACACCAAAACAGCGTAAACTACTTCCTGTACAGAGAATCAATCAAGCCGGAAATGCCAACCGAGACCAGAATTAACCGGCGGGGATTAATTATGGCCTCGGGCAGCATTTTCTTATTATTTTCTGCAGAGGGTCTAGCGTGCGTCCTCCGACCCCATGTTAAGCATTTCCTCGAGAATTTATACGCACTATTGTCAGGGATCACCGAAGGTAGGGTTTCAAATATAAGAACATTAGAAAATTTTTCTCGGCTAACTCATCCTCGTAGCGTAAAGGACGCTGATGCTCTGCTTAACGTCTCATAAGAACGTTGTCTCTTGAGTATGTTTGGAAGTGTATAAGTAATTTCTGTGGTAATAAAGTAATAAAGTGTTTAATAATCAAGTCGATATATTAAAATCTCAAATAAGAGAAAATCATCAGTTATTTACAAAGGCTATGATATGTTTATAATAAATTAAAAAGAAAACCCAGATTTTGAGTAAAACGCTTGAAGAATACCTACGATTGACAAAATATGGCGTTATCAGAATTGAAAATATTGAATAACTCATTTTGCTAGTCATAAATGAATAACAACCGATTACATATCACATTTTCCTGGCAGAAAATTTTCAAATCATTTGCGAAATCTGCTTTGAAATCCGGCATGGATGACGAAGTAGAAGGATGGAAGAAGTAATTCACATTTATTTAAGACAGCTGAGAATGTATAAGTGATCTTATATTTTCCTCCTAAGAAACATGTCTACAACATATCTCCTGGAAAGCTTAGTTGGTAGAGCAATTGCCCAGAAAGCGAAAGGTTCAGTTCCTGATCTAGGAACCCGATATCCCGAATTGACATATTTTAATAATAATAGCTTCAAATTGTTCCACAAACCAGTGGTTAATAATTTAATATTTATATTATAATTGCCCGACGTTAGATCAATACAATATCAATTTACATTAGCTGAGAATTATTAATAATTATTGATAAATGTGATAATTTATAATAAACATAAATAATATGATAAATTTCAAAAAATTATTCACTTTGATGATTTCATTGGGATATTATTAATAATAATAAATTAGTTACTTTAGTCGTAATACATATGTTATGTATCTTATAATCTATTACTTCTTTTTTGTAATCTATAATACAATGCGTATACCTATTAAACAATGCTTGTGAATCTTGATTAATTGCAAATATTATGCATGTTCTATTTTAAGCTCTTTGCGCACCTTATTTTTTCTGTCTGACGTGGTAATTTGAAATATTACGATAATAACCATAGATTTATTCGAATATTTTTTCTACGCGTTCTCTTCCATAAAATGTCGAACTGTGATTTGTACTGATGGTAATAGAATGCTAATTTTCATAAAATTGTGTCTGATGCGGAGGCTGCATGGTAGTTTATCGTTTACCGACTTCAACGTCTGTGTGCTAAATATACAACACGATAATCTTGATATTTATATCGCTACAATAGCTCTCTTCGTCGCATTTTGAAATTGTATTAGGTAAATAGCGCGTGTGCGCCATGATAGATGATTTATTTCCCCGTCACTGAAGTGCTGAAAGAAACGATTAAGGTTCTCGGAAAATTTACTTTCTTTAACCTGTAATGGCATCCATCCGTTATGATTTAAAGGCACGATCAAAATAGATGCTATCTTATGAACATAATGACTATTATTTTTTAAATAATCACAGATTTTTAACGTACATTATTTTCTTACTTATTCTTCCCTTTTCAACATGTACTTGTACATGTACTTGTACATGTTGATACGTGTCATTTTGTCTACGCGTACAGAAGATTATCACCGTAAAACACGTGCATGTCGTAATCAAATTTCGACTGTAGAGCATCCACCGATTTATTCGTTATCGGAGGCGAATTTGGTTATATGGTGCTCCTATGTAGGATTTTTTTTTCCTTGTTTTGAGATGAATGCACAATAAATTAACCTACGCTAACAATAATAATAACGACAACAATGTATTTATAATGGAAAATAACATTACCGAAAAGGGATATATAGGTTTTATTGAACTTTCCTCAATTCTTGATACTCTTACTACATATTTATATGTGAGTGCTAGAAAATGTTTTGCTAATGTATGGGACAATTATAATAATATACGTAAAACATGCTGTAAATCGAGCATTTGGGGAGCATTTGTCATAGTTTATGATCATGCTACAATTTATTATCCACAAAACACATTTTTTTTCTCAACGGTATGACGTCTTTATCGGTTTTCTTCAATCTTTGATTGGAGATAAGATTATCAAAATAACTGGTACCTTTAAAGTTATTTGTGTAACGTGTTACCGTATTTTAAGCATCTTGTTTGCTAATATACTAACTCATGGGTAAATATTTGTTTTATTTCTGTCGTAATTTTTTGAAATTATACATTCAAGTATTTATATATGTACGTTATCAAAATATCTATTAATATCTATTAATATATGAATTTTAATGCATATTTAAAAAAATATCTGTATCTGGTACATATGTGAAAAGTAGGGGTATTAAAGCCACTAGCCCCCTTAAAATCTGATATTCTGAAATATCTGCCTAGTTAGACGTTAATCATAAACACGGCCCTGTCGTTCATGCTAGCGCGGTTGTCGACAGGTTTTTAATTATATAGTGCAAATCTTAATACATGTAATAACGCTTTATATTTATTAAATGAGTTTTCTTGTAGAAAATAGTACCACTGAAAAGGAATATGTATGTTTTACTTCAGGAATATTATTTCCATAAATATTTTTAGAAACTGTAGACTTTTTAAGATATCCTAAATGGTACCCCGAAAAATAGTAAAGTACTACGAGAGTTAAAAGTCCTCTCAACTTTACATCTGCCGTCTTAAAGCAGTTCCCCAGTCCGATTCTAGTCTTAAATATACCTCTATACGCCGCGTTCACACCATTGGCAACAATTTCCAAATTTTGCGGTGTGAATCACGCATGCGCTCAATTGTCGCATCTTTGTTGGCGCTGAGTTGCCGTAGCGCCTTCATACGTGTCGCCAAATTGCCAAAGTGTCCGGGAGTGTTGACAATGTGCTTATAGTCTGTTCACGGACGTCCATTTGCATTGATCGTAGCGGTAAAGATCGTTCGGTTGCGCTTGCAGCTAGTACCAGGCTCGTATTGAACCGATAAACAGGTCCCAAGGCTCGAGGCCAATATTATCGCGTTTGGTAGTAGAGTGGCGGACTTGCCTACGTGATCGTGTATTCGCGTATAAAAGACTTATGCTTTTGTAATATCGGCGCCTGTCTCCTGTAGCAGATTTGAGGTACAGGTTCGTCCGCCTTTTTTTAGCGGGAGATAACCTAGGTTTATTCATTGGCAAAGCCGTGCGCTTTGTGATACTAGTTCTTTGAATCGAATATTTAACGTAAGTGTGCTTAAACGAAATCAAGATTCTGTTGAAGCTTCGTGACAGTGTATCATCGTGGTTGAATATCGAGACGTTAAACCGGTGTTTCCGGCGCGCCGGACTTGTAATATTAGAACATTGGTACCGGAGGGTAAGCGGAAAAGAGTGAAGATGTGGCTGAAGGTTCTGAGGCAGAATATATCACATTTGACGCGCAGAACAAAAGGTGAATATTCTCGCATAAGTAGTGAAAAGCATTATGACATTGTTTGCGGGCTATTTTCTGTCTGTAAAGAATTATGGGTTTTTTATCTGACGTTATTCATTCGGAATTATTCATCAATTTATCTCATCTATTTTCTTATATATGTTAATCTACATCGATTTTATAAACTGTTTGAAATGTATCAGATTTAAGGCTATATCTAAATTCTTCACTTTAAGTATCGATGCGTTGTAAAATAAAGTGACGTAACTAAGTACAAATAATAAAGAATTAATATTAAACTTGGTCAAACCTAAAAGTCGTTGTAACAACAAGGAGGTTTGCAGTTAAGTTTTCATTAACTGTTATTATTGGTCGGAAATTATGTGAATTATACTCAGTAATATTTAGTGAGGATGTGGTTTGAAGGCATTTTCTAAGCGTGGTAGATGGCGTCGTTATCTTTCTTTCGGATCGGTATGCATTCAATTCAAGCGAATTTGAATTTTCGATATTTTCGAAGAAGGCCATGCATAGTTATAACATCTGCTCTAGCGGCATGCATGTGACTCACGGTTGTTTAATGCCGCATCCGGTTTTTACTTCGTTCTAGGTTTGTTAACTTCGTATCCAAAATCACGTAATTGCTGAGGCTCGTGCATTAGTTTAACCCTTTGCAGGCGGCTGTACCCCCTCAGGGAACAATATAGGTATAGCATACCACTCGCATGTTCCCACTAAGGCGACATCAAAATTTATTAGTGATTGTGGCGAATAAACTTATTTCACCGTAACTTTTTCAGAATTACATAATTCCTCGTAATTTTCTATTGAAATGGCACAAAAAAGAAAGTTTTTGAAAAGCTTTACATATTAGTTGAGATGTGATTTTCGGGAATCTACATCATATCTATCCACATCTTTGTCGGACAATAGACTGAATACTCTACATATTCCAAATGTGGGAGACAGAAAACGGGACTGTGTTGTTTGTTCTGAAAGGAAAACACCAAGTGGAAGGCGTTAAACAACGTATTATTCTGAAACGTGTACAACTCAATCTGCAATGCATATTGCTCTAGAGCTTATCACACTATACAAAATTATAAGAAATACATTTTTATTTTTCTTCACGAATATATGTTCTTCGATGTTCACAAATTCAGATAAATCAAATGTTATTAGAATACCTTATTTGGTTCCAAAACTATACTACATAATATGTCCATTCCAGAATGTCCCTTTTCGTGACAAAGTGGAGTCAAGTTGCTAGTAGGTAGCGTTCGAAACGGTGCAGAGTGCAAAGGGTTAAATACCTACGGTGGGTGGTTGTTCATATCCTAAATTACATAACGTCAATATTTTATTGAGCTACATTAACAAACTGCATGAATTATTTATTGCCTTCTACGCAGTTACAATCACGTGGGGTGCGGTTGTTCTATTGCCAAACTCTGTGTATCACAGAAGTCTTATTGATTACTACATAAATAGCATTCGAGGTGAAATACTAGTGTGTATACTGAGGCTTATAAGCAGTGCCTAAACGTTTACATCCAGGGCTTTGTAAAAATAAAGCAAAAAAGTAAAAGTACCGCGGGATATTCATCTTTTCGTATCGTATGTAAAGTGTATAACGAGTCTTTAAACTAATTTGCTTTCATAAGTTTCGAAGAGTACGTCATAAAGGGTGAGGCCTCATCAAAGCTGCATGGGCAGTAATGTTATACCTACCGCTTGTCAGAAGTGTTATTTACATCTCTAATGTCACGTTTTTCTGTATTGTCTTTTTTATTATGTTGTTACGTAGGATGAATATTATAATAAATAATTGTATGTTATGAAAATAGATAGAGTATTAGGAATAGCTTTTAAATTAATGAATGCCGTCCAAGAATATATTGTTAGAAGTTTTTATGAAGAAGTAAGAGAGTTAGTTGTTTAAAAATATATTTTTTATAGCGAGTAACATTTTCATCACTTTTTGACAGGAAATAATGCTTTTAAGAAATAGTAGTGTTAAAGATTCGCATTTTTACTTGTAGTTACTGACATTTATTATTTTTAGAGTATTGTCTGATAGTACAAAGCGGCTAATTCCTTTTTAATATAGCGTTTAAATAACTTATTGACCATAGGAAACAAAATGTATTATTCAGACAAAAGTCTGCATTTTAATCTGTAGAATAAAGAAGCACATTGATACAACACCAACAAGAACAACAATAATAATAAAAATAATGAGCTTTTTCCCTCCTCGTACGAAATGCAGGGAGGACTTCGTTCCTTGTAAGTTCCTTGTTTGCAACACGCATTTGACTCTCTCACTCCTCGCACACCTTCGCTATGTTCTTCTCACGCACCTACTTCTTTGCTGTTACCATCCTTCTACCATCTGTGTTTCGTTGGCTTCGCATGGCCGCATCTAGCGCCTCTCGCTTCCTCACAGCTCCATCCTTCCTCATCATCTGTCTTCCACACATCCTTTCATACTTTCTATTCTCTCATTTCTTCTCTACGCTTTCGTCCATCCGTTTCACCACATCCCATACTTATTGTTAGTGATCTTCTCACTGTCGTTCTCTCCCGCTCTGTCTTCCATCCTCCTCATGCTTCTCTATTCTAACAGCCTTCTCATTCACGGGTTTCCATTTTCACTACCCTCCAGTATCCTCACATTTATCTTTCCCTTAAATTTATCCTTGCCCTCTCCTCTGGCCACTCTCCATACTCTCTTTTGCGCACCCCTCTGCCCCACTACGTGCTCCCACGTCTCTTCCTAACTCCTGCACACACTACTATCCCTCTTCCAGTAGCACTCTTCTTTCATCCCGCACCCCAATCTGAACCGTGCCACTCTTAGTCATCTTTCCCATTCTCCGCTAATTACCTCGGTACTCGCACCGCCCTAATCTTCTTCT
The DNA here is from genome assembly GCA_038496175.1 of Ampulex compressa. Classification (NCBI taxonomy): domain Eukaryota; kingdom Metazoa; phylum Arthropoda; class Insecta; order Hymenoptera; family Ampulicidae; genus Ampulex; species Ampulex compressa. The sequence goes on along the minus strand of JBCFXI010001290.1, from coordinate 4,379 downwards.
ACCACCTGTTCCACCTCGACCCTCTATTCTTACTCACCTTTCTTATCGCAGCACCTTCCTATTTTTTTCCTTTATCACCCCGCTAACATACCTCTCTTCTTCATTCCACCTCCTTATACACTTCAGCGACAGGTCCCTTTCCTAATAAAATCTCCTCATGGGCCCCTCCACACCGACCTTCCCTCCTCTCTGCTTTTTTCTACCTCCTGCCAATATCTCTTCAGCTACTCGCTTCCCTTTTCCCCCACCATTTTATTCTCAAAATTCATTACTCTTTTCCTTAATTTCGTCTTTATCCTATTTCTTTTTATCTCCTCCCTTACCATATATCTCGAAGTCTTGCTATTCAGGCCCAATCCTTACTTGAGATTTCTCTTGTATTTTTATATTTGTATCTTTAAAAATTTTATATTTATATTACATATTATGTTATATTTGTGTACTTCCTCCCGCTCTTTTTAACCCCAAACCACGGCTCTATAGTAGAACACGCTTTCCACCAATTACTCGAAGTTCTTCAGACACGCATCTTCCAAATCATTTTTCCCCAATTATCCACAACTACGTAAGAACCGCATTGCCTGTTTCACTCTCTCCCCTGTATGTATTTTTTGTTCCCCGTCCCTTTTCATTCTATATCCCATATACGTGACTTTCCTTATATTCTCTATTTTCTCCCTCCTCCGCCACCATTTCATCTTCTTTCTTCTTTCTCCACTCCTCCTAAATCTAATTTTCTTCATCTTCTTGTACCCTTCAACTCTCTATGCACAGAGGATAGTTTATGATATATATGCTGTCAATAACCGCCCTACTATTCTTAAACCCGTTTGCCATTCTGGGATAATCTCGTCCTTTTTTACTTTCTTCTTCAATTTCTCTTCTAATGCCATCGCATAAACCTTATATGTCAAGGGCATCAGATCGATCCAGCTGTGCTTTTCTGCCTTCTTTACTCTATTTTCTTTGCTATTTGAACTCTCTCCGCCTCTTTCAGAAATCTGCCCCTCCACATACCTGCGTGCATAACTCTCTTAATGCCTCTATCAGACCAACTCCTCCCTGTATCCACACCTTATTTTGTACCCCATCTCTCTTTGCCGCTTTCCTCGTCTTTAACTTCTTCAACACGTTTCCTGCTTCTCTCCTATCCAATTTCCGTCCTTCCCCTTCTTTCTCTGTAAATACCTTCCACATCTGCTTCTTTGACCTCGTAGTTTTTGTTTTCTTCGGCATCCGCTCCCTCCACTTTTCTTTTTTTCTCCCACATAGTTCCATATATTCCCGTTTTCTCATTTTGTAATTTTCCTCTCCTTGCACCGTCTCCCCCATTCCCTCAATAGTGTTCTTACCTCTTTGTTTGCTCTACATTCCTCGTAGCATCACTCTCCTTCCCCGTTACCTTCTCCCCTCGTACATGTCGTCATTCTTACTGTTTTGCTCACCTGTCGGCTACACCACCACGAACTTTCCCATTACCCCATTCACCCCTCTTGACCCCAGCTACACTTTCTCTGTTTGGGACCGAAGCTCCGTTCTCGCCTCCTCCGACTAGTCCACTGGTTCCATTTATTTCTTCTCCTTCTCTGCTCTTCTCCATACCGCTCACTTATCTCCAATCCCGTAATCGATCACCCATTCCCTCTTTCACTCTGTGAACGTCTACTCATCTCTTTGATCTTTATCCTTCGTTCCGTTTATGATTTCCCATCCTTCCTTCTCCCATCTTATTATTATTTCCCCTTTCTTGTTTATCAGCTTATCTTTGGAGCGCATCCTGCGTGCGCCTCTCCTTTCTCCAAGGCCTCGTACTCTCCCATTTCCACATTGACGTTATTGTCATCTATCCATCCTACTTTTCCGTTTCTCTCTTCTACCCGTCTCAGCACTTGGTTCAGTCTCTCTTTGGTATACACCAAGCCTTCGCAAAGTTTACAATGTCCCGTACTCTCAGCCTCTCTCAGAACCTTCTATCCTCCTGAATCTCTGCCACGTTCAGAAGCCCACCCTTAATCTCTTTTCTGATCTTCTCACCTTTTCTCCCTCCCGCCATCACTTTTGCCTCTCCACTCTCGCTCTAACTATTCCCCTCATCAAACATTCTCAGTTCCGCCCACCGTAATCCAAGTATATTGATAGATATTTTCATAATTCGGTCGTAAATTACAAAATGGATATATTTAAAAAGTGGAATTTTACGTTACAAATAGTACGTATTTTAAAGTAACCCGCTAAAAACAGTATTTGTATTCTTGTATCATAAAGTATTAGTTTGCCAATTAATCAGATAAATTTTTTATTGTTAAATTCGTTAATCCGCTTGATAGGGGAAGACAATTTTTCAATAGGTTTAAATGTTGACAAAAGCATGTGGTGATCTATTAGAGTTTATTAGTTAATGTGACGATAATCAAAATATCGTTAATCACGCGATATCTGCTAGTTTATGATTTAGATACATCCTGGTGAGTGGAATACAAGAAACACTGCAAGAAATTACGTGAGAGCGTTACAATAATTCTGTGATACACTACTTGTTATGAATATTTGGATATGTAGAAAATTTAAAATGCCTATTGAATATATAATTCACATTATTGTTCCTATTATAGCAATTTTGTCAATAATGCTTATTAACTTTTATAATATTGTAGGGACATATTCCAACGAAATTTTGACGTACACTTTATTATTGCTAACAACTTAAAAATTTATGAAAGTGTAGAGTTTCAGTATTTTATCATTATTTGGATTAAACAAGTATTGACACGTTAGCCCGTATGGATACATTTGTTTATTTTATCAGTAAGTTCTTAGCAGAGTACGCCGTTTATAGAATTATTTGTTAAATCATTTATAGCTCTCTACGATACAAATATTTTATATCCTTTTATCGTACTCTTGCAGATAATTAAATACGTTTATTGGTGATACAAAAATATGTACAAAAGTATTTTAGAAACAGTACATTTTTGTGTTATATAAACACATTATCAAAGAAACTTTTATTACATATTATGAATTGTTGGAGTATATAGACTATCGTAATGTAAAAATATTGAAATAACAAGTCGTATTAGAAGTGTTAAGTACGATCAATGTTATTCAATATTACAATAACATTTGTAAAATAATTTTATTTCGTGTCTTCGGAAATTAAAGCTCCAATTCAGTGATATATAATAACACCAATGTTTTGACTTCTCTGCGTGGTTCTTTTCAAGCGAGGATCACACATATGGGAAACTTCCAGCTCGTTCCAAATTTTTCAATTCTATTCATAAAATAACAAGAGATGTACGTCCATGGAGAAAAGTAAGATATTTTGGCAATATTCACATATATGTATATACATACTTGGGGATACGTAATTTATGTTCATATGGCCATATTGCGGCAGTAACTGATTTAATTGAAAGTAGTCGCCGACATATGTCTATATTTGGACGTATTCACATTTATTTAGCGGGACGTCGTCAACCGATCCAAGGTTAATGGGAAGTAAATGAAATGAACACAGTAGTTCATTTTGATCGTATCCTCTTAAATTATTTGTATTTTTACACGAAACGTGGTCCATTTTTAGGTTTCAATTCTATTTATATGCTTCACACTGGCAGATAAAAGTCTTTCAGAACATTCTCATACTCCTGTAATTGTATTATACGACTTTTATCAGAATAACATTTCCATGAATTCAAATTCAATTCAATTTATTAATTGTAGCAATGAATCTAGGTTCAAGTATTTTTGTTGGTAAAGAGTTTAGTGTTTGTAATCATTGAACTTAAAGTTTTATAACTATCTAATAACGTTGTTCGATACTTTGAATAAAAAATGCACCGTTTAAAATTTGCGATACATTGCAAAGCACTAAAATTCTTCTGGACTTCTTTTTTTGTGTAGCCTTGATTGGAAAAGAAAATATTAAAATAGCGAGAAATAAAACTATGCAATTTAAATTTGTAAAATAATTTTAGTTATAATGTTTCATAATCGGTTGTGTGCTTGTTAATGCTGTTATTTAACTACCATTGTACTAACTGCTATGTGTAGTTTAAATTATTGATAAAACGATCTCCTAATGATTGTTTTGTTTCTGTTTACATATACGAGGTGTGATCAAAAAGTAAGGTGACTTTTTATTTTTATCAAAAAATATTTATTTATTCATGAATATTTATGTTGTCCCCTTCAAAGTAATCCCCCTCAGATATAATACACCTGTGCCAGCGCTTTTTTCAATTCCCAAAGCACTTCTGATAAGTATTGGGTTGTTCGGAAAGTAATTTCGTTTTTTCCCGTCAGAGGACTTAATTACGTTTTTTCGAAACCAACTTCACACTTAAGCCGCATAACCATTATATGTCTTGAGAGCT
>JBCFXI010001289.1:0-57123 GCA_038496175.1 Ampulex compressa | reverse complement strand
CTCGTATATCCTTCATGTATATCAAACAAAAATAATTATTATAATTCAATAATCTGCTGTTATACAAATTGGAAAGTTACCTATTTGCTTATAACTAAAACAAGGTAGGATACCAAAGTCGCATTGAATTTAATTCTCTAAATTATTTATTCTCCAGTAATTAACAAATCCAGTAACAAATCAATATTATCACTCGTATATCCTTCATGTATATCAAACAAAAATAATTATTATAATTCAATAATCTGCTGTTATACAAATTGGAAAGTTACCTATTTGCTTATAACTAAAACAAGGTAGGATACCAAAGTTCCATTGAATTTAACCCTCTAAATTATTTATCCTATTGCACGAACGATGAAAAGCCAAGCTGCGAAACGGAAGCGAAGTGTCAATAAGTCTGCCTTATTTTGATGTTCATTATCTTATTTAGGAAACTTCGCATCCCCCAATGAAGCCAACCGAACCCCACAGGCCACGTCGGCCAATTTCGTGGTAACGCGCTTTTTCAATCTGCACCGCTTTGCAAAATGCAGCGTCGCTCATTTTGATCGTCGAGCGGAAAACTTTCAACCGTTCGTACATTCGGGAATTAAATGGACAAGTTCTGGACGTACACGTCGCGCAGAAACGCCGGGTTTTATGGGTCAACGATCGACCCTGGCTTTAGGAATAATGCAAAACTCAGTTAGCTACGAATCCTCGACACTCGACAGCGTCGCGCTGAGTATCAAGCCACGTATTAATGGAGACATTCGCGGTGAAGCTCAATTTGTATTATTAGTCGAGGAACGAAACTTGTCTTCCTTGCGGATAATGCGAAGTGGAACGACTGTCGGCCATTGTCGATTGAGGTGGCTCGATACCGACTCTCTGGTCGATAAACCTTGTTTTGTTGGTCAATTGTTCAAATTGTTAATCAAGTTGTTAATCGGTCTTAACGAATTGTTGACGCATTGTCAAGCAAATTGTTAATCAATGTTAATCCTGACAGTAACACCGTTTTTTTTTCCTTGATTTTTACCTTAATTGCTCTGAGCTTCAAATTCGATCCTGGACTTTTGAATCGAATGGTACACTCGCGATTTATTTGTTTATAATATTTGGCTGTACGTGCTTTAGCATTGCGTAATGTTCGTTTGAACGGAAGTTAAAGGGATAAAAGTTAGCCGTCAAAATCGTTAAGGAATTTGTTACGGAAACAATTTTTCCTCGTTCTTTCGCTTTCTGTTGAAATAGAGCTAAGAAAGTTATAATGCGGAGTTACCTCCGAGCATCGATAAAAGCGGGAAGCTCGAATTCCGGGGATGGGAAGGAACCGAAGAATGCGACAAGAGTCCGTAAGTGAAATTCCCTGTAGGCGATTTTAATTCGCAGAAAAACCGAACCTGAATCTTGCTTTCTGGACGATTTGGATTTCGAATACTTTGCGCTTAAAGTAAATCTTGATTTCCATACGGACCGAAATTCAGAAGAAGAAATACACGATTTTAAGGAAATATCAAATTACTTGTCGACTAAAGGTTTATAAAAGAAGCTGGGGACAGAAATTTCTTTGATGTTCAAAATTAAAAAAAAAAAACAAGTATCGACGAACATTTCGAAGAAATAAACATTAATGTTAGAAAGGGTTAGTTCTAGAAAAAAATAAAATATTTCCAAAAACGTTTGCTTAAAGATTTTAAATATTTGATATACAGGGTGGTTCTTTAATATTGTGGAAGACATTTCTTCTACATTATGTAGAATTGTGCCAAATAAATTCGTGATTCTGTTGCAAATCACGATTGGTAATCCTTAAACATTAACAAAACCGCACTGGAACCAGCGAGGATAACACCTGTATTATTATTACCTCACACATTATTATATATGTAATTATTAGTGTAGTTACATTCACTTGCGTCATATTACATTAATTATCAGTCACCATTTCCACGTGGACTTCATTACTAGGATTTTCTCTTACACGTTTATAATTCATTTATAAACATGATGTCTCTTGGGTTCGACATTATTACGGCGTTATTAAAATAATTTAAATAATATTTCGACGTGGCAATGTGAGAAACAAACGACAAATTGTATGACAAAATTCTGCAGAAAGAAACAAGTATGATCGATTCTTTTCATTCTAAGCTATGTCTCATAATAATATTCGATGAAAAAAAGTGCTTTAAAATAATACTTTGTTTCATCATTTTATTCATTATATTTTATGCTTCGTACATTATATTATTAAATTTATTTCATTTGAATATCGTAACAATACTTTATTAAACGAAGAAAAACGCATATTTTCTTACTTTTCTTTTTCTGGGTAGGAGATTATAATACGAAACTGTAGAACTTGCGTAATAAATAAATTAGCATTTTTTTTCCGGATTATTCATCGCGCATCGACGTGACAGCAGCAGGTGAAACTTTCTTAGTAAAATGACTGCGACAGACTTTTAAACTGCACTTGACACGTGACCATTAGGTCTGAGGTAATCCTTTTTATTATGAAATGCAGGCGACAGTTCTTCGTTACGTGAAATAGCGTTTCATGGTTGATTAACTTATTATCGAGAAAATACGTACAGCGAGTAATATATACCTTTGGACGTGTCTCTTTATAAGTATATTAGTTAAACGATCTCTTTATCGGAATTCTTTGCGAATAAAGTACATTTTTTTAAATACATTTTCCCTGTGATAAACTGTTTATTATAATCGTGATATATATATACATGTACGATCTTTTAAAATGATCAGCTGCTGCACGAAAGTCGTTAAAAGGCATTGAACTCTATTTAAACAATGTTTTAAGTTCTTAGCCTTTTCTTGCTCGATGGATCAATCAATAAGATATTTTAGTCGTTGCGAGCAGTATAATCCAAGATGGTATAGAGAGAAATAAAACCACAAGTCGTCAGGTATATTCCTTTCATGATTACAAAAATATAATGATAATAATTTTAACCAAAATTACAAAGTGGCAAATAAATGACCACACACAAATTACATTTATTTATTTTCACTCAATTTGTGTATGGTCATTTATTCGGAACCATGCACTTCTGGTTGACATTATTATCCTGGTATTTTTATAAAAATGAAAGGAATATATCTGATGATGACTCACAACCAAGTCGAAACGTCCTAAGAACCTCTGCTCTTATTTCTCTCCATCCCAACTTGCGTTATACCTCTCGCAACGACCAAAAAACCTCTAATCCTCCAATCAAACAAACCAAACCAGAGATATATAAGACGCCTTAGGGACGATCGCTCGGACCTTAAATGCGCGCACTAAAATCGTTGTGACTTCACCTCGTGCCATTTTTTATTATAGCCAGCCGGTATAAAAATATACCTCGTTCCAGTTTGCCCGACTCACCTTCCACGTCTTCTCCGCTCGCTATTTATCCTTTCTTGCTCCTCGATTTTTGCCATCACTCTTCCGCGAGGAGGAATTTATACCGGGGCATCGCGGAGCGCGTATTTCCTTGGCCGGGGCGAAGACAAACGCTTCTTTTCGAAAGTAAAGGCAAATGGGGAACGATTACTCTGAAGTAAGTTAATAGTACTGAATGGACGAGCTGCGCGCTCGAAAATGCAGCGCGTGCACGGCCTGGAAGAAAATTTGTCGGGGAACGATAATGTTGCAACTGGCGTTGCCGCGTTTGCGGGTAATGGCACCGGGATATATATGTGGAGTGGTATTCTAATGAAATATTAGGAGGCTCGCGATGCACATTTGTAAAGCTTCAACACTAGAACTACCGGCGTTAAATATATATATATATATATATATATATGTATGTACATTCCCATCGCGTTATCCCCGATTAAAAACAAACGGCTTCCGATTGGTGCATTAAGGCTCGATGGGAAAACCGATAATGCTCCTTCGACTTGGTAATAGTAATTAGATCATTTATAATTCAGGCGCACATTCGGGCCACTCGATTATCCCGGCAGCAATTCCGGCCGGCGGGATAAATCGGCTTAGCTCGAATTTTCTGAGCAGATCGCGGATTAGAAAATCCACGATATGCATTGTTATCGATAATAGAACGAGCAGCTGGTGAAACGTGGGATATATGCTCCCTTTCGATGGCTCAGAAATTCAAATAGTCTCTCTTGGCGCTTTGATCGACGCGAGGGGGGAGGAAGGGGGAGAGCCATATTGGCCGTCAAGAGATTTAATTCTCCAGTTCAAACAAATGTTCGAGCGGCGTAGCTGCGGGAGGGCCAGAAAAACGGTTTCCAAGTACTCGATCAGCTTATAGCCCTCGGCTTTTACTGTTTTTCTTCGCGATTACCCAGAAGGGGGAATACACTCGTCCGAAGTTTTCGCTGTCCAAAGTGAACGTCGTTCAATCGGCGTTCCAGGTTTATCGAAGGACGTTCCCCGGAAAGAGCGTTAAACGCAGGAAGGTAAATAGAATCTCAATTATATCCCTGAGAAAGGGCCGCTTCCCAGTCCTCTTTGCCGCCTCGGCGCACAGGCCGGGAATGCGGTTCGCTTGAAAGTAAAATTAATATCCCCATTTTTATGCCGGCCCACCTGGAATGTACAAAAGAAAGCCAGCATTTACATCAGGATGAATCTGCATTCCGCAAATCGACATCGAGCTACGTTATAATAAGATCGATATAAATGTCTGAGTTGGCTGCGCCTTTGGAAAATATCGTTCCTCGGAATTAACACTGGAACTACCGAACTAGGTCAAAATAACAGGTCGTTTCTTTAAAAAATCGTTGTGCTTTATAAGCATGTATTTTTTGAGATTTTCCATGATTTTCATGCAGTATTTAGATCACCATTTTGATTCACTGAAATTTCCTTTTACTCTCCCCCCCTTTTTTTTTTTAAAGGTGTATGTAGTGTTCTAAATATTCCCAGAAATTGGCTGGTAGTTCTAGTGTTAAGGAAATTCTAGTTCAAGGACGTATGACTTCACGAGGAGGGACCAGGATTATCCCGAGTGGTATAGATTTTCGTGGAAAGGAGTAACGGAATTTGCTTTAATCCATTGGCTAAAATCGAGGAATTTTCAGCAACATCGCTGGTACACTCCGTCCTACGGAGTTCATTGATGCAAACTCGTTTACCCTTCATCTTTTTCCCTTTGGAACGGCCGCCCCTCGAAATTTTTCACCGGCGCAGGTAACAATTTGACTACATCAAAGTCCCGACGTTTGATCCGATAGAACGAACCGTGGCCGGCTTGCAATAGCAGGAGAATGCTCTCGGAGTGGCCGATTGGCTAAAAACCCTTCCGCCTTTACTGCTTTTTCGGAGCGCTGGACCACCTCGTATAAACCTGGCTAAAGCTGCCTCTCCCGGGGGGTAATGGGCCACGTCGATTGACAACTTGGTATAATCGAAAAACTTCCTCCAGAATTAAATGTACGAGTCACGGTCCGAGCCGGCCAATTTGAAACTTAAATAACGTGGCTCCACGACTTCGGAACTATCTTCGGCATGTTATAAAATAAAAATAAGCCTGGCTGGATTGGCCGATCGATGTCCACCGTCCTTACACAGAAGCGACCTGTATCGTCGCCTGAGTTTTTGAAAGGGTTAATGTTCGCCGGCGATAACAGGCGATTTACGAAGGGGAGCGTACTGTGGGCGCAGCTTTAACTTTCCAGGCGCTATAAGCGCTGGTGCTATATTGGGATATAGCACGATCATTGGTATGCATGCCTGACGAGCTTGTACGATCGGTAACACGTCCAAATTGCGAGAAAAAGGAAAATTTATTTTGTTTATTCAATAAAGGACATTGTCTCGAGTGACTTGTTATATAAATATTATATTTATACGAAGTACTAATGAATTATCTGGCGCACTGAATTCGTAAAATCATATTCTCGATTCTCCAGAGAGGAGAAAAGGAGGGAACTGCGGAAAAAGAAGGATACCATTATTATTCCTCTCTTGATCCCCCAAGTAGCATTATCTATTTCTCGAGCTTATAATACGCTTTTTGAGAAATACGATCCATTTATATTTCTCAACACTTTACATCTCCTCGCGCGGGGGTTTCTAACACTAATACTACCGTCCACTTTCGAGATAAGACTCACTGTTTTCACCATATATATATACCTCGAAAGAAGCAGAAGGCAAGGGAGAAATCTCGGAGGATCAATTTCACGATTTACACGCCCCCATAGAGTCGTGCAAAATATGCGAAAACGCGAAGTCGCGCAATGTTTCCCAATGCCGTTTGACCAGTCGTTTCCACCGGTTCGGCAGTACTAACGTTAATTAAGTCGAATCGCCGTGGTTGGCGCGCGGGCACAACCGCAGCCGTACAAACATACAGACGTCGGAGCCTGCGTCGGCATCTGGCGCGTTTGGCCGCCAAGGAGAGGCGGACGGCGTTTGCCCGATAATTGCCACGAGGAAGAAAACAATCGGCGCTAATTGTCGCGGGGAAGCCAGGTAACATCTAATTACCAGCGACGAGATGCCTCTTTCTCCTCGCGTCGGCTTCCAAGAATTTTTCTCCGCGGCGATAATTTATCCGCACACCCGTCTGGATGCCTGGACAATTATCCGATTTAACTCAACTTAAATCCCGCGTAGAATATGTCTTACGAGGAATGAAAGGGTACAGCTTTAATCCGTTTTTTTATACGTCACACCGGAGATTTTTAGTGGAACAATTCAGAAATAGGATCGCTCACGATTTAAAGGGGCAGATTAATTATTGTGTCTTAGTAAGTCATCCAGAGTATTTTACCTTCGCTGATAAGTCCAAAAGAATTTGGAAATACTTTATCCTCGAGCTATGCAAATTACAATTTGCATGCAATGATACAAATAGAAGCCGATGCAACTTGATAAGGGCAGGAGTTCGAGGCGTCCAGCGATGGTTTATCGCCTTTTCTCGATTTTCCACGCGCAAGACCGCGTCGCGAATTACGAGAAGGTAAACGGCGAATCGAAGCTCGGAGGGAAAGGAGAAGAAGCATCGCGAGGAGAAAGTCGCTCGAGGACGGAAAAGCGGTGTCTGGAGATTGAAAAGGGGGAGCGAGAAGGAAATAAGGAAGGATACGAAGGGTGAGATCCGGGAGAGCCTGGAGGAGCGAGGTTCCAGGAATTGGAATGAAAAAGAAAGCGAGAGGGTAGGAGAGAGCAGAGGTGGCTCGCGGGAAGACAAAGGACGGAAGGAGCAGCTATCGTCGTGATCAGGAAGGCTTTTCCGCTGGGCTCTGAAAAAAGTTTCGAGGAGGGAGCATCGATCGCGGAAAGATGAGTAAACGTTGGCAAAGGGGGAGGGGGGGAGGAACGAGGGTTGTCTCGGACCGAAGCAAGAGGAGGAAAGTGGGGAGATGGTGGAAGGTAGTGCTGAAGAGATTTGAAGGGAAGAGAAGAGGGAAGTCTTAGGAAACGAAGAAAAGAAAGAAGCTGCGTTAACCGCAAACTCAGTCTCCTTCTACGAGAAGGATATGTTTTAAAGAGAGGATCGACTCAAAGTGCCAATCGAACGAAAATACACACAGATGAACACCACTTATCGATTCAAAGAAGAACATTCGACGCAAGACTGAGACCAAAGCAAGCACGATTTAAAGAAGACGAATGGCAGATGAGATACAAATATGGTCAGTCGGAAAAAAGAAGGGAGAGGCGGTAACCGTAGGTGTGAGTACGAAGCTTCTCTCGAGCTCCAAGAGAAATTACGAGAAAAAGTGATCGATCGACAAGACGCGACGAGGGACAGCCAGCGAAGGAGGAGACGGATAGAGTGTCAGGCTAATTAAGAAGGATGCAAAGACTGGAACCAAAATCGCGATGAAGAAAGTAGTGATTCGCGGAAAGGAGTAAAAATACAGAGTGAGATGGAGAAGTGGACTTTCGTGGGCAATCGAAAGAGGAAAGGAAGAATCGCTTCGACTTTTTCCTCCTTCGCTACAAGAGTCTCTCTCTCTCTCTGTCTCTATCTCAGTTCCTTCTCTTCAAGAACGCGCTCTTCCTCTTTTCAACCTCCTATTTCGTCCTTCTTTGTCCAGCTTCCCTCTCCCTCGCGGACGCCTATCCGCTCGTCGTAAAAAGCTCATTTCAGGGACGTCATATCGAGATTTTCGTAGATCTGGTTCGACTTCTTGCTCCTCATCCCCTTTTTTCATACGTAGTTTTCCATTCCGCTTCATTTTACAAGCCCCTGGTTAGATGAGGGAGAAGGGGAATGAGAAAGTCGAGGGCGGACAATCGAGGGAGGATCGCTTTTCCATCGGATGAAATTAAATCCTGCACCCAAAATCCGCGCACGCTACCTTAATATTACAGGAGATCATACTCGGCGTCTGCGTGGCCTACCGCGGATATTTTTGATGAAAAATATCGGGACCGCCTGAGGAGGGCCGAGGATTTTCAAGGAGACGCGTCCTCGAATCGTGGATCTACTGCGTACTCGAGTTTTATCTCCTGATTTGACGTACCTCTTTAATTTGCACGATTGAAATTCGTTTGGAAATTACAGGGGGCCTCGATGCGGTTCCTTGAGCTTTCGGATTTTCGCTTACAGAACACTCGAGAGAGCTATTTATCAAATATCGAATGGCCATCGCCGAATTTGACTCGACCCGACCATTATTTCCGCTCGTTTAATTATTAAAACTGGCCCCTTCATCCGCCTCGGCAGGTCTTTTAATCAAATCAATCAATCAATCATCGATGCAATTAATTAAGCGACTTTTGCAAACCAGCGTTATATTTATCCCCCATTTTGATGAAAGGACACTTCGAGTTTATCTTTCATCGAGCAATTCTACAAAAGAACGTCGTCCTTTTTCTGTTATCGAGCGAATCAAGGGAAACTTTTCGCATGGAACGAAGAGGAGACGTTTTTTGTACGGTATAACTTTCCTGCGAGCAGAAGGCCCGACCTACAGTCGCGAAATCCACTCGTACCTCGGTCCTTCTTTCCTCTCCGCTGTTATCGCACAACATCTCTGCCTACCAATTAATTTTTCTCGAACGCGATCGATGCGACCTCCGGATCCCCGCGAAATGCATAAATGCATGGGGGAATTCGATTTAACACGTTAACCGTGAAGATCCTCGATGCAAGATATGCGAATAATTTTTCTCCCCCAGTTTACAAAACGGAATTTGCACAAAAGGTAAACAAATTCATTTCTACTCGAGTGAACGGAAGGAATTAAAATACTGGCTCGTAAGATTACACTAGTAAAGCACAAAGTATGCAAATAGCAGAAGAGTCTGAAAAAAAAATTTACCTTATAATAGAGCACTTAAAACACTTAAAACGATTCCACTTAAAACGATTTCCATACCATGTACACCGAAAACTATTTATCTCACTAGAATCGGACGTCGTTGGACAAGCTCGAAATAAATTGTGGCTTGAAAGATTTCGAGTTATCTTAGCGGTAGATGTCCAAGCGTAAAATAAAGCCGTGGTACGAGGGATCGAGGAGTCGTCCAATGAGGGAACAACGAGGAAACGACGGCCAGGGCAGAGGCTCAGGAGGAAGTTTCACGAGAGCCCTTCAGCCGGCAAAAGGACCGGCCGCGACGAAAGGCGCCTTCCGGTACTCCACGTTTCGAACACGTTCAACGTCTATGTTTCTAAAGCACTTTAACGCCGTTGAATCTTTCGAAGATCAGCAAACCGTTCGCTAACAACGTGTATGTACACGAGAAAGTACGTACATGTACATGTACACACATATACACGAAGAATCCCAAAATTTACGCAAGAAGTCATTTTGATGGAAATCACAGGTGTAGGATTAGAAATCGTGCGTTTTTCATCGACAGTATAGGATTATGTATAGAATAGTGTATCGATTAACTGATCTCCACGACTTTCTTAATACATATAAGCTCTTTCGTTTTCGAAATTTGTATACCTTGTTGAAACTTCAACGCTTAACTTTAACGATCGTCAGTGACAATTACAGTGGAACTGATACCACGCAGGTGTACTTCTATCAAACGGACAAAACACTATATCTTTATTGTCGCACAGTAGATCCAAGAACAGCGGTCCTTATTCTCACCACCAAATACCTACTGCATTATACTTGTTAGGCGTCGCCTCGTCACCAAAATCTCATTCTCAAGTGCCTCCATAAACGACCACCTTCCGCAGGATCGATATCGTTTCGTCAAAAGTGAAGTGTAAAAAAAGTGTTGTGAAGTAAAAAAAAAGTGAAGTGTCAAAAGTGTGTCCTTTCTCGCAATTTCAAGGAGAAAAAAAGCAGGAAAGAAAGGAGAAAAAGTCGAATTCGATCCGCCGACAGTAGCGCGGATAATCGCATGAACGACGTACCCGAGCGGTCGATGGAAATTGTATCGTCGAGGGAGAGGGGAGGCGGGTGGAAGGGCGACGAAGCAGAAGTTCCAGGAGAAGTTTCACGAGCGTTTTCGGGGGGAAGAGAAGCGGCGGCACTGCCGCTATGCAAAGGCGGCGGTTCACAGTTCGGACACGTACGACATCGGTGTTTTGCCACGATCGTGGAGTGACGCGCGAACGAAGGGCCGGCAGCTTTCGTCGGGCGGCGAATTAATTTTTCACGGCTGGACAAGTAGATTATGCACCATTCCACGGTCTGGGAGGCAACGGCTGCGCGTGAGGAAACGCCGATCGATGGGGTCACGGTTTCGAAAGGGGACCTTGTCCGCGCCGATATCGAATCTATGGCCTCCTTTTTTTTTTTTTTTTTTTTGTTTCGCGCAGTCATTTCGAACTCTGGAATTTGTAAGCGTCGAAACGCCGAAGGCCATCTGGGCCATGAAAATCGAGGATTGGAATTTCGTGGGTAAATCGACGAGGCTCGATTCTCGGCTCTGAATAAAAATGCGAGTCCCGTGGCGGAGTGGTAACGATTTTTGGGCAAGAATTATTCTCCCCCGGCCGAATGAGCCGTAACTTTCTTGGCCAATCTTGGGATTTCATTGTTTTGCGGATTTATACCCCGTGTCCTTCCCTATATACCGGCTCGAATTTATTGGATCGGTATTATGAGAGTAAACGAAAAGCGCGGCCCCCGTGGCTTCTGTGGTAAATCAAGCTGGGGGGATTTCGAAATAAAGCGGCGCCCTTCAAAATTTCGGGATGGAGAGGGAAATTTCGACGCGGGAGAAAAAAAAAAAGCGGGGCTCTCTTCCGAGCTGCTCAATGGAGGGCGAAGGGCGCGGTTAAAAAGTGCGCGCGAGAGGGGGGCACTTATTTCGCGATACTGGCCACGTACCGCGCGGTACACGCGGGGCTCCTCGTGCCGTGAAAATAATTGCGCGCGCAAAAATGGCCGGTCCGCGCCAGAAGGGGGGAAACAAAAATAAGGGCGGAGAGGCACAAAAGAAGATCCTCCTGGCGAGCTCTCGTCCGCCGTACCGTGAAATCGTATCGCATGAATGGGGAGCGCATTAATCTAGATATAATTAATCCTAAGTGCGGAAGTTGCATACAGAGACAACCGAGGCCCCCACAATGGGGGGTATTATTTCGCTGCGCAAGGTTTGCACGCGGGCCAATAATATATCGTGGCCCCTTGCGGTATTATTGTTTCATCGCCCTGATCCCGCCCTCCCAGGAACGCGAAACTTTTAAATTCGACGGAATATCATTTGCATCCCCCTTCCACTTCGCGTCTCGTGTTTGGGATTAACCCCCCCCCCCTGAATTATAATATAACACGCTGCTACAAGGAAAGACGGAGTGCGTGTAAAAGTATTACCCAAAAGCGTCAAGATTTCGACAATGAGACCACCGTGGATGGTTCAAATATCGCAGTGCTTTTCTTTTATAAGCTCGTTCTTTCTAGTTTATAGGAAACCGCGATGTAATAACAATTTTTCCTCCGCCCGAATGGAAGTTTACAATGAAAATAACGAAGGAAAATGGGATAGGGGAGAGCGGATAGCCCGGGGCTTATTAAATAATAATTTTAGGTACGATGTATTGTGGATTTAAAGAGGATAATAATTTATCCACGATACACTGGACTGAACGTTATGCATGTATCGTGGAAATGAATGTATGAGATAGAATGAATAATAATAATAATAATAATAGAATGAAAAATTCTCCAGGAGCAAGGGAATTTCTACGATCAGTGGTGTTTGATTATAATTATATTTTTGATATTATCCCTTTTGCCAAAAGGCCGGGAGAGAAATTGATCCTGAAACGGGTTATTATACGCCCGGCATTCGATTAAAATCGCATTCAGCGCTGGAAGTGGGAAATGAAATTTATAAACATAGCCGCTGGGATCGAAATACATTTGCTTTCGACGCGCGTGCAACATTATAATTCCCAATTCCCCCGATGCCGCGGAACGGTTATTTATTTCCAAGGTTAGCGCTCAATCTCGAAAGCCAAGGTCGCGCAAATCGCTCGCGCGACCTTCCGCAAAACCTTCGTCACGGTCCACCGGTGATGCTGAATAATTTTAGCCCTTTTTTCGAGCCGCGCACCGCGATCATCGACTCCTTGAACGCGGTGTTTCTCGTGTATTTCAAATCATATCATTTTAACAGAAACGCTGGCTAATAAAAGACAAAAAAAATCTTCCTCCATCATATCGCTAGTTCCTCTATTATGCAATATTTGAAAAAGTATATCGCGCAACCGGAATTGTTTTTTAATATACCCATCCTTTGTTTATGTACCCAACGAATATTATTCGAGTTACAATAATAAACGGTAATTGCAGAACAATAATTGCAGCGAATGAAAAAATAATATTGTTTTACAACGAAGCAAATAAATTCCTTGCTGAGGTACATAGGTGTTCCTTGTTCCTGCACAGAAGATAGCCGACGTTCCATCGAATCCATTGCGATCGATGTAACGCGCTCGAGGGGAATCATTCGCCATTTATACGCCTCCGATCGCCACTGCCGGCAGGACAACGACTATGATCGTTCGCGTTTGTCCCCCAAATCTGCCGATTTATACCGTCATCTCTGACGTCCTTTACTTGCCGCGTAACTCTTGTATAGTCCTTTATTAGAATCATCGGTCCGGCCACACTTGTTAATCATTCGCGCACTGCGCGGATCGACGGAACTTTGCCCTTTGTAGTATCGGCGCGAAGTACAATCGCGATAATTAAATGCCCCGCAGGGCTGCTCCGGGTTCATTCAAGGAAGCGAGATAAATTGGCATCGCGGATTATACAATGCATTGCCAGGATCGCAATGCCGTGGAAATGCCCCCGTGGAGGAGGCAGAGAAAGGTTCGAACGGAATTGCGTTACGACCGGCGAGATAAATCGCCGACGTTTTGCCTCGTCGAATGAATATTTTTACCAAAATTTGTGAGGGTAAGAGTCTGATGGAAACGACGGAGGCACGAAAGGCTGACACCTTCTGATGATATAAATAAATACACAAAAAGATAAAAGGCATCGCGGTCGATGCCTTTCACATAATAATAATAATAATAATAATAATCATGACGATGATGATGATAATAATAATACATAAAACGAAAGAAAATTATTTGTATATAAAATAAAGAAGATTTTTGATTACCAGGCGTAAACCTTAATCTCGATGGTATAAAGTCCTTAAACGGTAGATTTTAAATCGAGTAAATTTACGATGAAAAGTCAGAGCGTGCACAGAGATTCGATGGTTCAAAGTTCACTCCAGAAAATCCATCGTCGATATCGAAAATCGAAGGAGCAAACGGGAACGAGGTCGACGACCTCCCGAAAGATTCGCATTGTTTCACCTTCCTGTCGTTCTTTCGCGCTGCGCGGCGTCGTCGCCAAATTGAGATCGCGACGCATCAAAACCAAATTCCATTTCATTAATGGAACGTGATTGGCCCTCTGCCCAATTACCAACGATTGTTGTCCGGCGCTCTGCAGTATTTGCTCTCCCGGCCTTAACGTTACGCAAGACCGATACTACGCTTACTCCCGAACGAGGAATTTCACTATGCGTCCTCCAGGAAGATGAGAGGTCTGCCATCCGCGTGTTCTGTTTTATTTTATTTCCATTTTATCCCAATGCACGATAGTCCTGTCTGATTTTTTCTCACGATATCATTCTCAAAAATGAAGCCGAGGTCATAAATAAGAGTACGCGATAGGCGTGGGATCGATGGCCGATAATCGAGATTTTTTCCAAGGTACGATAAAAGCTTAATCCACTCGATCTAACGTAAGATCGATTAAGGATGTCGCGGTGACCGCCGCAAAGGAGCAAGAATCTCGCAGCGGCGATAGCGAATCTCAGTCGCGACAGATTCTCATAACCTCGCACAATTGGAGGTGCCTTATAAATACGTTTTAATAAAAGCCCCCGTGAAAAGCTCGGCTGCACTGGAATCCCAAGCGTGGGCATAGCTTCTGCCTCTCTGGCTTGCTTTCTAGAGAAGTATATATCCTCTAGTTATCGTTCGGCCCTATTGGCCTGACAGTCGATTTTCCTCGGGACTGATATGGCTAGATTCTATCGTAGAAAATCCTGGCCGGAGATAAATCGCGAATCCTGCCACTGATAATCGCGAGTCTTCGTTGCCTTATTTCAAGATTGATTTGCATTACTATATCCATCGCTCGTAATTAAAACCGGAATGCGATACGTAATAAAAGTGGATCACACGCGAATACCAATCTGCTTAATAGTGTACGTAAATACACAGACATATTTTAATACTATGACGATTATTCAAAATCGCCGCATTTATCCCAATCTCAGGCAGCAGCGATACAGAAGTGATTAAAGCGAGCTTTCGAAGGACTAAAAGCGGGCTGTTTTGTTTTTTAAATATTTTACTCCGATTCAAGGGGACCATTATGTCAATTTCTCCTTCCGGGCGACGCGAGTTTTTTAATCTTCAACGTCTATTTGCGTATCGATCGAGGCCCCCGCTCTGCCAATAATATATCCACCGCGGGGGAATTTAGTGGATTAAGCGTCAAAGACCCAGATTTCCGGGGGAAAAAAACTCCGATTCAAATTCCGCCCGATGCCTCTGCTTTTTCCTCGTAGGACGTGTACGATCCCGGTATTTCGAAACCCGGCTTAAGCAACGGCCCCTAAGCCCTCTGACTTTAGAGCTCCATGCCGGGAGCAAACAAGCAAATAGCTTCCCGCTCGTTCTCGCTGTGTTATCTTTCGGGCGTTCTCACGCCCCTGCACCAGGAGCCGCCCCTGGAAGGGCTCGTCCAGGTGACCTGGCGTTTCCAGATCGCAGCCCCGAATGTCGAACCGCCTATCGCCCCTTTGTCCCTCTCGAAAGGCGCACCCAGCTCTCGCGGAAGGCGAAGGCCCAAACGTGGACAAGAATACGATTCTCGGCGCATTCGGGCGTGAAAAATTGTCATCCCCGATACTCGTCCTCGTTCTCCTTCCCTAACTAAATCTACGCGATTGGCGGATCGAAAAGCGGACTTGCACGTGGGAGGACCGAGCACGAATATCTTTTCCTTCATCCTGGGATATATATACAATTTTATAATGTTTATGTGTTATATATTTAAATGTATATTTCATTAAAAGATTATAGAGATTATAGTTATATTTATATATTATATATTCAAATATGCATTTCATTAAGGAATTAAATTAAAATTATTAAATGTATATTTATGTATATATATTTATGTATTTATTTATTTATTTATTTATTTCCATTTTATTCCTTTCTAGGGAATATTTAAACCGAATTATATATTTTTCAGTTTCCTAGAAAGCAGCACTTTCGATCAACCTCGAACTTTAAGCAGCAACCAGAAACTTTACTTTAAACTCTTACATTATCATTACGTTGTGCCGCTTAAACGATGCGTCCCACATATATCTACCCTGTTCCTTCAAATTACACCCAAAAACAGCTGGCTTGCCTTATTTAATAAATTGCACCACCAAAGGCATTTCAATCCCAAGGTAAGAAGAGTCGCATCTGCGCACCACGGCCCAACAGTCGAAATGGCCGTGCGTTAAGGGCCGCTGCTCGAAGCGCCCAGCTTTCGTTGGCTTACGTTGGCCGAGCTATTCTCATTTTGGCGGGCGCGTAACTGCAACGCCGATTACAATATAATCCAGCGGTGGAAACTCCTATCGTTGGCGGTAATCCACGATGGCTGCAAAATTCTGGTCAAAGCCGCCGCTTCGACATTCCTAAAATCGCCGCCAATCGTCTAAGCCGACGAGTACGAGCCTCGGGAGGAGCGATCGCGATCGATTGGAGCGGCTTGGCGCGGGTCGGGAGGCACTATAACGCGAGGTCCTCGCGCCCAGCCGGTACGCACGATTTGTATTCCCAGGCGCGAATCAGTCGCACGCGCGCATAAAAAGGTACGCACGTGCCTCGTGCATTACCATGGAGAACTTACGGATTCTATCGAATATATTGACACGGCATTCAGTCGCGTTCATTCGGGCGCACACAATGGGCCGCTTCCCGGAAAGGTTTCCTCCTGTTACACGCAGGAGCCCCGCACGTGCGCTTCCCGAATGGCCCCCCGTGCGATCCTAACAAACGCTTAAAGCCTTCTTTGCCGCCGCGTCGGATTATTTTACCGAACGGATACGCGCGGATAAAGGAGGCGATTCTACCAGCCCGCATTTTGCACCAACGCGCTTAGGAGCCTGCGGACGATCGTAACTTTTCGACGAGCTGCGCGAACGTGCTTTGTCTCCCGCGGGGAACAAAAAAAAAAGGGAATAGCAAAAAATGCAAATGCGCTCGTAGTAAATGTTTGGGGGGGAAAAAAAGGGGGTAAATAAAGAGAGATACCCGTGAACACACGCTGCAGATTTTCCTTTATCAAAATGCATGCTGGGGATATTGATAAAAATGTATGCGGAACGCAAGTTCGTCGTTCTTTATCAAGAGAGGGAAGAAGAAGGAGAAGAAGGAGAGGAGCCGCCAGAGGGATGAGAAAAGTGCCTGGGCGAAAATGGGGGAGAAAAAAAATTCCGCGTGATAACCGGTGTTAATATTCTATCCTGAGGATAGCCTCCTATCCTCTCTCTCTCTCTCTCTCTCTCTCTCTCTCTCTCTCTTCGAATAAAGAAAATTATCCCTTAGCATCGAGAAAACGCGGACGAAATATTTCACGTGTACGTTAATGATCGTACTGTGGATCAAACTGTCGCGTGCACTTTCTCAAATCAGATTAAACGTCACGAAGGCGAAAACGCGCAGAAAACGATTGCAGAAAACGAGGCGCAAACCTGTAGTCTCGGTGTGAAAAGGAAATTCAGTGATATTACGAGTCACTTTAAAGAAATCTCACGATGAATAATCGATACATTCGCTGCTACAACAAATAACACGTTTACACAGAGTATCTCCATCATCCAATATATATCATTGAAATTAGAACTTCGATGACAAAAAGTCTCGAGTCTCGACTTCTCCAAATACAACCTCCCTATCTTTCCCCCAAATATCTCAAGTTCAATCCCCAGGAATAGCCCATCGAGGATTCCGCAGGATACGCAGACCGCGCGCTTTGATGACTTTACTCCATGCCATAAATAATTCGAGCATTCAAGCGATACTTGGCGATCGGAGCCAGGAGCGAAATACCGATGTAATCCTGAAAGGCGGTTCCAAAGCTCTCCGCGCAGTATCTTGAACTCGCGGGGCCCAGCGGCGCGTTGAAAACGAACTTTGTACAGCCAGACCGTGGCGCAAGCAGGAACGAATATCCGCGCAAATTCTGATGGCGGCTAGTGCACCGCTGCCGGCTTAAAAAGGCCGGCACACTAACGAGATTCCGCGAGTCTCATTGACGACTGGCTGGGATACGCATTGTTTCCCCACGAGCAGCCGCATGCACGGACCCGTTATGTTTCCAGCACCGTCATGCAGGTTCGCGCATTATTATCGTTTAGTCGGAGAGAAACGAGCCGCGGCTGCTTTGCTGAGACTTTACGAGCGAGGCACGCATTCCGCGCCACCATTCGCCCGGGCCATCAGCGTAAGATTGAAGTAATTACCATTGAAAGTACGAAAAGGACCCAAAAGCATTCGCCCCCAACCTCGAATCTCCATCGACGATATTCGGCGTTTTCCTCGAATTTTTCCGCATCCGTAAAAATCTCCGCGTTTATTAAAAGGAAGGCACAAACGTATATATTCTAGTTCCTCCGTATCCTCTTCCTCCTTATACCTCACCTTTATGCTCGAATCTCGATGCACGCCTTCATAAGGATCTTCTCATCGAGCAAAGTGTACCTACATATTTGCTGTAAAGAAACGAGCTAGTAAATTTAGATACACTCCGCTCGATAAGACCATCGATCCCTAGGAAAATCTCTATCGCTCCTTTTTCTCGCGATACTCGCTCCTGACTTTGATATCAGCCCTTGAATCGATATCTGCGGAAAGAATTTCGTGGATATTAACGATGGCGGGGCGTTGTGTGGACTTTGCGCGTCTATTTTACGGGGATTAATTATCCCAAGCGGTATACATTATTCAGATCTTATCGAGAGGGCCGACGGTTTCGCAGTTCGCGCTTCCTATCGGGTCGCGGTGCTCCTGGATCAATAAACTCCGCTGGCGATGCCAAAAAGCGGAGGATCCGAGGATGGCCCGCGTGTACATCGACGGCTTTATTTCATCATGAAGGCCGATGATTGCTCCTGATCGCGGCCGGGAAGGGAAAGAGCACTTCGGGGAGCCGGGGAAAATCCGTTTGCGGGGCCCAACGGGGATAGTTTTATTCGCTGCTCCCGCCTGAGCGATCGTGGATCTTATCCGGAGTGTCGCGGGGGATGGTTTGTACGTTAAAAGTTACACGGGCCAATCACGGCGGCGGAACGATCGCGGAGGTAATTTACCGAGCACTCCCGTTTTTGCGCTCCCGCTAACAAGCTTTTTACATCCGCCAGGCCGCGGGCTATTTTGTCGAGGGATTCGAGATTTTCTTCCCCGGTTCCTTCGTCGCGAGCCTCGAAAATCCTGGGGATTAACGTCGCACTCGTCGCGCCTCCAAACACCAATTACGCCTTCGAAAATGATAAAGCGGCGGGGATGAATGACAAGCGAGTTAACACTGTTTCCACCAGCTATCTTCCTGACATGCTTAAATGTACTAAATATATCCTTAAAGAAAAAGGGGACGAAGAAGAAGTGTCGATACATTGATTTATCGATGCGAGAAAATCACGAAGAATCTCAGAAGTGGCCGCGTCTGAAGATTTTACATTTTTTTTTAAGGAAACACTGACCATTTATTTGACTGGTAGGAACAGTGTTAATCCCAGTGTGACTTACATGGAATATCTCGCGTCGATATCCTACTCCTAACCGAACCGGACGCGTGCGAAGGCCACGATAACGCATCGTTAGAAATCCACGCACTCTTCCTCCTCCCGATCCGCGACTTCCAAATTCCAATAGCGCCTCCGCGAATCGACCGACCGGCAAGAATGCTAAATAAAGCAGTGCACAGGGAGTAAGTATTCCCGGTGCGTTTCTACGCTTCCGAGAAATCTACATACTTTTCGCCGCGGTAACCCGCGACTCCTATGGTTTCCCGTGAGCCAATATTTAAAGCGGATAAGTGTCGCAACAATGCGGAACGTGCGGCGAACAAAGAATGCCAGCGTCAATATTTAGGCAACCGGGGAGGGGCGAGGAGAGAGGAGTGAGAGGCGGAGGAAAGTTGGGCGAGTCGCG
This sequence comes from Ampulex compressa, assembly GCA_038496175.1. NCBI lineage: Eukaryota > Metazoa > Arthropoda > Insecta > Hymenoptera > Ampulicidae > Ampulex > Ampulex compressa. The sequence continues at coordinate 37,486 of JBCFXI010001289.1, read as the reverse complement.
TCTTTCCTAAGTCCACGCGCGAAAAGTGGAAGAATTTCTATGCGATATGTATACCGTAGCTCTGGTGGCTCGGAACCCACCTTGAACAGTAGGTCCCAGGCCAGATGACCTTAGCAGTCGGTGTCGAAAAAATGAATTAAAAAAGAAAAAAAGTGGAAGAACCTCTGCTTTTTCTATGCGATATGTATACCGTAGCTCTGGTGGTTCGGACAGTAGGTCCTAGGCCAGATGACCTTAGTAGTCGGTGCCGAAAAAATGAATTATAAAAAGAAGAAAAAAAAAAGTGGAAGAAGCGCGAAAAAGTCCGCCTTCCCATCACCTCTGCTTTTTCTATGCGATATGTACACCGTAGCTCTGGTGGCTTGGAACCCACCTTAAACACTAGGTCCTAGGCCAGATGACCTTAGTAGTCGGTGCCAAAATATGAATTTAAAAAAAAAAGAATGAAAAAAGTCCACCTTCCTTTCCTTTTCCACGAGGCAGATCGCGAGGCAGCGCGAACTCGCGCTCGCCCGGCTCCTCCGTCTTCAATGGCATTATTTTATTACGCGGATTTACCCCCACTCCTGCCCTTCCACAACGTCCCTTTATTACACGCCGATTTCGAGCTGGAGAGCTCAGCCGACCTGAGGGAAGTCGTTTTTATTAAACTCTTTATTATCGCCGTTACATTTTTCTCCAACGAATGCTGCCTTTATTTCTCCCCTGTTTTCTCCACTTTTTTCTTCCTCCCTTCCCCCCTCGACATTTTCCCCTCACTATCGCGATATCGGGTTGGCGGATTATTTATCCGCGCTTCCCGCGGAAATCCTTTATTGCACGCACCTACTCGCCACTCCTGTGGCTTGTCGCGCGTTTTTATCAAATCCTTTTATCGCTGTCGCGACGCTTCCGCCCCGCCTGCCTCCGCCCTTACTCGCTCCTCGGCGCATTATCGCCTTCCTCGATACGCGAGGAGCTCATAATTGTGCGCCGCGGATGCGAGCGGAGGAAATGTTTTTCGCCGCTGAATACAGCGGCGCTTCTGCGAAGAGCGGATGTCCGTTGATCGAATCGAGCGGTGTACCTCGTTTGCCGTGACGAAAATCCCGATCGCGTCGGATTGATAATTTACGTTCGGCCAATTGCTTTGGGAGCTGACTTCGTGCGCTTTGGTTCGTTGGTTTGCGTGTCTTCTGTCGCTTTGACGCTGTAGCTGCTTTTGTGGGAAGGTGCATTGTTAATAGCGACTGGACGGTAGGAAGTGATTTATTTATCATTGAAAGCGAGTGATAATGGAGATACTCGATTTTCTACTTCTTTCTATAGAATGTTTTATGGAAGATCTCTATAGCTCGTTTGCCATTGGATACGTGTATTTATCTGTGAATATTTTCGTGCACGTCGAGAAACTATATTACTGAATTCGTGTTAGGAGGTTTATATACTGTCGATTGTATATGGGGCGACTTAATAATCGGTTTTACGATAGGGACCTTTGAAATGTGAACGGGAGGCATGGTTGTAACAATGGAAATCGACGGAAGGAATTTAAGGGGAAACTCACGTTAGAGCGAGACAAATAAGGTTTCATAAAATGGAATTTTGAAACGCGCCACCGGAGCGAAAGTGCGACTCTGAATATTCAATTCTCGGGAGAAACGTCACGCTTCGAGGGGCAATTTTTCTGCAAGGCGTAAATCCTTGGTGAGACAACAAATATATCGATCTTCTGGGCTCTTAATTCTTTGCCCACTGTTTTTTTGCGAAAATCATGGAGGATCCTAGGGGAAAAAGGAATGTCTGCCTCTTAAGCGACGAGGAATGATTTCTCACTCGATCCCAGAACGCATCGTTCAGGCATCGACCAAAAGAATTCCCTCATCGACCCGGGCAGCTTATTTTTTCCAGACAAGAAAAAAAAGCACAAAGAGTCTTAACTCCGCGGCTCATGAATTTTTATTTGCTCCCTCCTTCACGCGACACAGGACCAAGTACGAAACTTGGCGCTGGGCTCGTAAAAATACGCGGCCTCGCGTTCGGGCCTAGCCCTGACTTTAAACGTTTTCCATTCCCCAAAAACTCTTTCCCCCTTTAAGGGCAAATATGCTCCGCTTGTTTATTATACTCAAAAGTTTTCGGATTACCGGGCAAGCAACAAACCGCGCAAACTTATTTACCTTCGCGCGACAAACGTATATTCGAGGGGCGGAGGAGAGGAGCTCCGGGGTTAATGAAATTAAAAGCTTAAAACGCGAAACGAAAAAAAAAAGAGAGAGAGAGAGGAGAAAGAATCACTTCGAACCAAGTTACGGGGGCCGCGAAATCCCCGAGATTAAGTCATTGTACCAATTAAGACTATAATGAGTGTAACTTAAGTATAATCGCGGTAAGTGCCACTCGCACCGCCGACCGGCAAAGTGCATACAGCTCGAAATTAAAGCTGCACGAATGCCCGGGTTCTTCTGGACTGAATTTTGAAATACGCTCCCCGAGAGCATTGTGGAAGGAGTGGCGGGGAGGGGGGAAAAAAAACGAGAGGCGTACGAGCACATAGCCGGTTCTTATCGCGCGAGGGATCCCAACCTCAGCCAGCCTTTCCTCGTGCCCCTATTCCGACGATTTCAGATCCGAACGTGAGGGATCACCGCCCCAGCTCGTCCATAATCATTGTACTCGACCGAGTTAACGAGAAGAACGAATGTAGAAATTCTCGATATAAAGATAGCGCCTTTGGTTCTTGGCTTTCCTCTTATCCGCGAGATCCTTCTCGAATGTATAAATTACGATGCCAGTTGGCCCGCGGAGCGGTTTTATGAAAAAGGAGGATAACCGAGCGAAGATGAGGAAAGGCGAGGAAGGAGGAGGGAAAAGTTTAACATCGCGGAATTCCTCCGTGTCCCTCCATCGAATTAATATAAATGAGCGAGCATTCCGGGGCTCCTTACGAATCGCGCGTGCCAAACATCGGAATGAATTTATTTTCATAGAAAACACCATGGGGGGGACGGGGGGGGGGCAGCATGCGAGAAATGCTCCATTGGGAAACTTGATTGCGTTCCTTAACTCTTTTCATACACGCCCGACATTCCCGGAAAAATTCTCCCATCCGGAGGGTGGAGAGAAAATTGTTTCCTGCTTCGCGGACGTCGAGTTTCACCTCAAGGAGCTTTGCGTATCTCTATAAATACCTTTTTCTATTATTCTTGCTCCGAGGAGGTGAAGCGCCGATGTTTGCATTAAGATCGAGGAGAAGCAGAGGAGGAACACGAGGCGGCCAGTAGAATAAGGGTATAAGGTCGTATACGAAAGGCGGTGCGAGGAGGCACCTAGAAGGATATAAACCGAGGCTGCCGATATTTTCCACGGCTGAGTGTCTTCATTCGCCATTGATATGCCAATGACGGCGTAAATATATTGGTCATAGAAATAGCTGCTCCCTTATTTCGCTCCTCTTCGACTGTCTTTCGGCATCCGCGCCTTCCAAAGGCCTTCTCTTCCCTTAAAGCGTGAAGCGATGCGTCACGTTTCACGACGAATATCGTTTTCGACGCCGAAAGGAGAGTCCGAGTGCGAAGGCTTGGATAGAGAAAAAAAAAGGGTGGAGGGTAGGAGATCAAGGTCGATTTTACAAAGACGAAAGCACAGGGGAGAAAGAGAGAGAGAGAGAGAGAGAGAGAGCGGGTGAGGGGAGAGCGAAAGAGATCTGGACGGACAGAGAGAGAGAGAGAGGGGGGGGGAGAAGAGGGAAAATCGATTGGCCAGCTTGAAAGAGAACAGCTTTACTCGATATTCCACGTAACCGAACGGCCCGGCCGCACCTTTGCTGCAGTAACGCAGCGCAAATGCATCGGCGGTGCAGAAATTTGATCGGGGGGAGGGGGTAGGAAGAAATTTAAGGAATTCCAAAAGCAATTGCTCCATATCCCGCGGAAATAATAAATTGTACCTGCGCAAAATTTCAGTCTTAGCCATCAAAACTAATATTCGGGATATTTCGCGGTGTATCAACGTCTCAGCATTGGTCCAGTAGCATCGAACATCGTGCCAAAGGATTTCCATAATTCAACGAGAAGGAAGAAGAAAAAATAAAGCGCGCATAATTACAAATATAAAACATCCTCAAAAAGACCATCCAGTGCTAAATATATGACTCATCATCCGCAATGTCTTTTACACGATCCCCCGGATCGTGTGTGTCTTCCAGAGACACGAGAGACCGATACACACCCCCTGAAGTATCCACGGGGAAAGACACGCCATCGCGCCAAACTCCATCCAGAACTCGAAGCGTTAAATAAAGATCGAGTCGAACGACAGCGTCTTGTCCCCGGCGTAATTGAACGTCCGTCTCCCTCCTCGAGTTTCGATGCAAATGTCCCTATAGTCCGAATTAAAGCAAATTCCTTTCCCCTTCATTTGTATTCAAATCCTGGAGGTGTATGCTCCTCCTTTTGAGAAAGTTTCCCTCCGCTTTGGAGTCGGCCCTCCCGAGCCGCGCTGTGCGGCAAAACAAACGGTTGAGAGCAGAGGGGCGATGGAGGAAAAAGAGATGGAGAAAGAGAGGGAAAGAGAGAGAGCGTGGAACAACGTCGAGACGCGAGAGACGGTAGGAAAAGTCGCGCTATCCTGGAGGGAAATAAAAACGCCTGCAGCCGGGCGCTTCTTTAATTAAATCCGCTGAATCCACGAATATCACAGGCGGACGCTCGGATAAAAATTGGCGGTGCCTCGGTCGAAGGTTTGCCAATAGCGCGGCCCCTGTCGTAGGAATTTCGAGGGCAGGATCTTCGACGTCGCGCGCCCAAAATCACGGACGAATGTCGCGAGTGAATATCGCGCGGACGCGGGGACGAAGAGTAGGCAGTAACGTTGGCTCGCCAAAGGGAAGGCGCTCGCAGGACAGAAGTGAAGGGATCGGTCAGGAAAGGAAAACGAAGCGAGATCGAGGCGAGTGGAAGCTGTATCGGGAGACAAGTCTGGGAGAAGAAGCGCCGAACGTGAAGTTAAGGATACACAAAAGACGCGTAGAAAGATGCATGCAATGATATAGAAAAGACGATGATACACAAAAGACGCGTAGAAAGATGCGTGCAATGATATAGAAAAGGCGAGGATACACAAAAGACGCGTAGAAAGATACGTGCAAGGATATAGAAAAAACTAAGGATACGCAAAAGACGCGTAGAAAGATGCGTGCAAGGATATAGAAAAGATAAGGATACACGAAAGACGAAGGATACAACGATACCTCGTATCCCATAATTTCGAAATAAATAAATAAATACTCTTCTCGCGTCTACCTAAATTCGCGAAACGCCTTCATCGAAACGCCCGCTCCCTCGATAACGCGAATGCGTGTTTAACGTGGAAGATTGTCATAGCCTTGTCACGTGCAGGGCGTAAGTGGCTTAATCGAAATCTCCTTTCCTTTCCAGCCGCGGCCTTTCAATACCCGCTGGCTTTTCGGCAGCGCCGAATGTTCAGCCACGCGCGTCGAGTAACGAGATCTGGGCCAGGGGTTCATAAAAACCGACAAAGAGAAGAAATACGATCGGTGGGAAAAGGGTTGGAGAGGGCTGGAAAGGCAGGCGGGGGGCGGGGGTGCGCGAGAGGGTTGGAACGGAGACAAGAATGCATAAAGCTCGACAAAGAGAAGACATATCGTCCCGGCGAGCGGGGCAAATGCGGGGATTCAGTGCCCCTTATAATTAACCCATCTCATCCGGCGCTCCTCCTCGGATCATAATGCATACAGGGCCGCGTCCAACGCAAACCTCCGGCCATTTCATCTCCGTTCGCGGATTTTTGATATCCTTTACCTCCGCGATCGTCTCGCCGCCTAATAGAGCGCGCTCGAATGATGTAAATAATCTCCGGCGGTGGATCTTTATGCGGAGACTTGCCGCGGTCGAGGCACACGCCAGGGGCTGCTTCGGGGACAAAGACGCCGTTCAAAGACCAGTTCCGGCTTGAATTAATTCCAAAGCACGGCCATGGATATCTCGCAAAGTCACAAACGTACCGTGAGATTGCGCGAGGTATGTCCTGGGAAAAAGCAGGCGGGAAATTTCATAGGGGAAGCGCATAAACCGTAACAAGCGCGTGACAGGGGGACCGAAACGGAGCCAATATTCGCGTTGGACGTTGCATGCGATCGTTCACTTAGATCTGTAATAACGGTGTATTCCCTTATTCCGTGCTATCGCGAATTTCAGACCTCGTGCGTTTGTCTGGTTTATTAGAGCATTCTTTTTGTCCTTGGAGGATTAAACTGTGAAGTTTGAGGCGAAGGTTGGAAGATGTAATGGGGGTTGAGTAAAAAGGAGTTTTGGAATCTCAAGGTTTCTTTTTTTTTGATTAATTTTAGGCATCGATCACTGAGGTTATTTGCTCTAGGGGATATTGTTTAAGGTGGATTTCGGAACCCACAGTAAACTCAAGGTGGAGAACTTATATACTCCACCACTCCCTCACAGCCCGAACCCCCGCTCCTTATCAACACTATTCCTACCAGCCATTTTCCGGAACAGCTTTAAACGTACTAACTATGTCCTTAAAGAAAAAGAGGACGAAGGGAAAATGTCGATAGATTGATTCCTCCATCCGTACGCTGCGAGAAAATCGTGAAAAATCTCAGAAGCGACCGCGCCTCAAAGTTGTACGATTTTTCAAAGAAATCCCTGGACCGGCCAAATTAGCGAGCCGAATTTGGCCCTCTATGGGCCAAATTATTTCCGCAAATTATACAACTCTACGATGCATTTGCTTTGACATTTCCAGTCGCGTATCCTGCCAACCGTCATCATCATTATTATTCCTCATCTCCGAGATATCATATAACTGAGACGTACACCTCGTCTTGCGAAAAAAATAAAAAAGTAATCTTATCCGATAAAAAGTCGATACGTTAGCACGCGACTTGAAAGTTACACGGGCCCGTAGAGGGCTAGCCAATACATCATCCATAAGCAGAGGCCCCGAAACCCCCGATTCTTATTAACCAATGCATCATCGATAAACACTCCCGATTTCCCCCCATTCCTCGACCCAAAGCCGCTCGTCCCATAGCTGGCCAAGAGGCCGACGCAAATCCCCTAGGAGCGCGGCGGCCGTTCCCGGAGGACCTGCCGAGCGAGGCGCGGGCCGAGAAAGGGCCGCGGCGTAGGGCAGAGAGGCGAGAAAAGGGACGGAGCGGCGCGCGAGGCCGCCTTGGCAGAAAGGGGTGAACGCGCTGGCGGGCAGTGCGAGTGGGAGGCAGAGGGAAGATCGCGTTCAATACGCATGCGAGGTAAAGCGTGTGCGCGGGCGCGTGCAACGAGGGCCTCTTTTCGATCGACGTAGCGACGACGACGACGACGACGACGACGGCGGCGGCGGCGAGGACGACGACGACGACGACGTCGACGCTCTGGCAAGCTCCGGTGGAGGCGGTGGAGGTGGAGGTGGAGGCGGCGGTGGTGGTGGTGGAGGCGGTGGTGGTGGTGGCTCGAGGGTAGCGACACCCGCGGCGGGCACGGCAGGTGAGCACAGCGGTGTGTGCCGCACACGGCTTGGCCCGGTGGCGATACAGTCGAGGAGGGAGAGCGAAATCTCGCCGACGGCGAGTGGCGCGCATTACCTCGCCGTCGTTGAATAGTCCGATCGGACGTGCGGAGCGCGTGTAAATTGCGTGGATAAATAATAGGGCCTCGATGGTTTGCGTTGAACTAAGTTAAAGGGACTCTGTGCCGGATACTGCGGATCGGAGCTCCTGGTGCTTCGATTGGGGAGGCTGAGGGATGTACCGGTTTATTGGCGGAGGAAACGTGCGGAGCGCGTGTAAATTGCGTGGATAAAGAATCGGGGCTTTGAGCTTGTAGGGATGGTATAAGGGAACTCTGTGCGCTGGCTACGCTCGGAGGCTGCTGGTGGTTCGATTGGGGGAGACGAGGAATGTATCGGTTGATGGTCGGCTGGAACGTGCGGAGCGCGTGTAAATTGCGTGGATAAATGATTAAGGCTTGAGATCGAGGGGAGAGTATGATGGGACTTTGTGGTGCATAGGATTGGAGCCGGCGGTGATACGATTCGGGGAAGTTGAGCGACGTCTCGTCGTCGTTGAGCGGTACGAGAGAACGTGTCGGGCGCGTGGAAATTGCGTGGATATTAAATAAAGCTTTGGGGAACTCTGCGCCGCGTACGGCTGGAATCGGTGGTGATACGATTCGGGAAGCTGAGCGATGCCTCGTCGTCGGTGAATGGCCCGATCGAATGTGCCGGGCGTGTGGAAATTGTATAGAATCATAATCGAGGCTTATGATCGAAAAGAGGAACAAAGTGCGCGTTGCATAGGGCCGAGGCGAGTAGAGATATGCTTCGAAAAATTGAACAATGTTTTATTGTCGTTGAGTAATCCCAGCGGAAAAATAATCAACGTTTAATATCTGAAAGAGGATCGATAAAAGTGTTTGTTGCGTACGACTGTAGTCGATGGTGAAACGATCGACGAGGCTTAACAAAATCCTCGCATAACAGCCCAATTAAACGTACCAAGCGTGTGTAAATCTCGTGGAAAAAGAAATAATCGACGTTTAAAATCGAAAGAAAGATAAGCAAAAGTGCGTGCTGCGTACGATCGAACCCAGTGGTGATACGCAGGGGTGAGAGGATTCTCACCATCGTCGAATCGCCAGAACGTACCGACCTGCCGTACCGAGGACAACTTGACTTTTAGAAAAATTTCTAACCGAGAAGAAATCACGGTAAACCTTCCACGCATCGTGATCCACCATTAATACGTTTCTGGAGGATTCACTCGCCAGGAGAGCTTTAATTGGACGGCTGTAAACTGTTGGTTCGTTCGATCGAAATTTAATTAAAACGCGCGAGCGCCTGCATTATCCGCGTAAACCGCGTACGATCCTTCAGGAGTATAGATGATTTTTAATGCAGCAATGGGGAGAAAGTAGATAAACATGTACGACATACGCATTTTCACTCAACAGTGACGTGTTCCAGGAGAGTTGAATAACCGACACAATTCGATCGCCTTTCCATTGCAAACTTCCTCGAAAGCAAGCGGCCGTTCGAAGCGAGGCAAAGAAAAGACGAGACACGGTGCGACAGATACTCGAGATCATCGACACGCGCTCCAAAATCTCCAAAGTGGACCCAAGATTCGAGACCAGATCCGAAGAGGGCTAGCCAGGGGAGCGCACCGATCTCATCCAGTTATGAAACTGGCCGGAAAAGCTACTAACAACCCCTTGAATCATCGCGACGACACGACGATCAAGCGTACCAAGCGCGCGTGCACTCCCGGGAAAACGGCCCAATTCGGAGAATAAATCGCCCCGTGCTCTGGGCATAATTCAACGCGGTGGTGCGCGCTCTAAAAAGTGAAGCGAAACTTCCCACCACGATAGCGCGAATCCGATCTACGACGAGGGAGGATCCGAAGTCAAAGTGCGGAAGGGATAAATCGCGGTTCGATCCGCGAATCGTCGGATTCCAAAGTAGAACAGCAGTCTCATTCTGTCCGTTCGCGTAACAGTAAGCCAGTGGATCCTTGGTGGTGAGCGATCGAGGTTCAACACCGCTGGACACGGGATATCGTTGATCGATCCTGCGGCGGAGGCCAGTGATCACGAGTGAAACGCCGTCGTGGAGTGTTGGTGAAGGCCAGGACCTGCCTCGAGAGTGCGGGTCGAAAGATGCGCGTGGAGAGTGCGAGCTACGAGCTGGACGAGGTCCCTGCGAGGCAGGCTCCGTGAGGAAAGAGGAGACCTCCGTCGGACAAGCTTCCTGGACCCGCGGGTCTTCCGTGGAGCGACCATGATTTACCTAAGGCTGCACGTCGGCAGGAGTCTATGGTGCAACGCGAACGCAAGACACTTAAACGTGCTCGTCGTACCGCTCTTCCCGCTTTGGATTATCGGCGCTTTCTGCGTGAAGGACAGTAAGTGAACTCCTCGTATTATCCTCGAAGATCTCATTAACGCGTTCGCGAATCTGAATGCTACGGAATTCCTCTAAGACTCTATGCATCTAGCAGTAAGTTCCATGGAGTAGTCAAACTATGGGATCTGTACGATGTTATTTATTTTCACACTCATCTCGCATGAACAGCAGGGGTTTCGAGGAGGAAGAAGAAGTTTTATTCCCTCGAACCCTGCCTATTCGTGAAAACTAAAAGATCCTCCCGCGGCTGGATCTCGTCTTTAATGTATCTCGAAGGGTTGCCCCCGAGTATTCGCGATCTCGAAGAAACCATTCCTTATCGCGAGCTCACCCTTAGCCTTCATGTTTAATGAAGCACGTAACCCAGGGTTAAAGTTCGGATTTCGCGAGGACGAATCCTCTTTCCTCGGCTCCTCAGGGTGAATAATCGTCCTCGCAATAACAAAGCCTCCTCGAGTCCTCGAGACTTCCAAGAGAGGAGAACCCTTGCCTACGCGATCCTGCGGCCTATCTCGGGGCCTGGCCGGAAATGTCGCGCGGGTTCAGAAAACGCGGGCCATTCTACTCGGAGTTTTAACCACGCATCCTCCCGGCATCCGAGCGCAAATGAGTTTCGCCGCGTTTAATTCCGTTTCGCGGCTTGGCCGCGGGTTTCCTCAAAACTGTTGCTCCCCGCGCGAGGTGCGAACCGTGTTCGGCTTTGCGAGTGGTACTTCCCGTAATTAGATTCGGCGTCTCTTTATCCTGGTGAGATAACGCCAGCGGTATCCGTGAACTCGAGGAACGCGTCGCCCGCTTTCGAGCCGCGCTGGGAATAATTTAACCCTTTAGCGCGTACCTACGAGCTGAAAAACGGCCGGAAAATCCGCACGCGTCGTATAGGAGCGCGTGGCGCAGGAGTCGTTCTGTTGGGCGTGGAAATTCAGCGTCGAAACGGAGCCAGGTCGGGCAGCGCTAAGCTCCGGAAAAAAAGATTCTCTTGGAAAAGCCGATTCTTTAGAAACTCGGCCCCCGCCCTGGAAAAAGCGGAGTGCGAGTTTCCCAGCGATTCTGGCAAAGCGGAGAATGCGGGTTTCCGCGGTTTGCGGAATTTAACGCGAAACACCTTTTGCTCTCTCTCTCTCTCTTTCCTCTCTCCTCTCTCTCTCTCGAGCGCGCCGCTACGATTCGATACGTTTATGTCCTGGAAGGGAATTTTTGTATCTCAGAGACGGTTGACGTTTTGACCTATATTCACTAGGCTTTTTCACTGGGCGCGGTTTATTCTGGCTGGCGTGTAAATATTCAATGGGTTTGTCTAACACTCGTATATGGACCGAATACGCGTGTCTCGTGCACCTGTGTAATTTGCGTGCAATTTTAAGCTCGAATTGATCGATGCTGACGTTTGTCGTTTGCAAGGTGGAAGGGAGGATCTACTGTTTTTAATTCTTCGAATTGGATTTTTGCGAAGAAGCTGATGTAATATAGTCGGCGTACATTGACCTTTCTGAATTAAATTCCGAGTTGAATCGATTTTAAAGTAACCTTAAAGACAGTACTATACAATTACTTTAATTGTACAATTATGAAGAATGACAGCGAAAGTGATGGAAAACCTAAAACAAACACGATGCTATGAAAGAAAAAGAAATCCATCAAACGAAATTTAGTTCTTCGTTGTTACTACACGTATTTCGCGTCGCATATAATTCCTTCCAAACCTAACCCATAGACATCTTCGCACAACATCTATATTATCTTCAAACGAGCATTATTTATAAAACATTACATTTCCTTCGAACATTATCTCCAAAAACCTTATTCTTCGCGTTTTTCCAAAAGCTGGACAACTACTAACACCCGCACCTTACCACGATAGACGTTCACTCCGGCCAGTATCGCGTTCGAATCAACCAAGCCGCTATCCTCCGGCGAGACCAAAAGCCGGATGAGCTAAAAAACCCATCCTCCAAAGGCGAAGATCCCCTCGACACTCCAAAGAAAAGTCGCACCTCCGTCGTGGACACTTGGTATTCCTACGTTTGTCCGCGAAGATTACCTCGTCGTAGGACGATCCTATCGGCCAAAGTCCGTTTTCCTCGGGGTTCCGCGATGGCCTTATCTCAAATTGTCCGCCGAAAGAAGAACCTCGAGCGGAGGCATTCCGTAGGACGGGTTAGGAAGTGGCTCCGGAATGCAACTACGAACTTCGACGCTCTCACAAAGCGCTCTGCATTGCGGCCAAACTTCGTTTCTTGACGCACAACTCTATTCTCGCGACGACAGCGGGGCTCGGAAGAGAGTGAGAGAGGAGGAGGAGGAGGGGGGAGGGAGAGAGTGAGAGTGGAGTAGGAGAACACAGAATTGGGAAGTAAATTTCTGACGATCCTGGGTTAATCTAGGCGAAACGTCGGGCCCCCTGGTACGGAGCATTACCCTCCATTACTTGGTGTTAAGCTAATAGTAGCCCCTGATACTGCAAAATTGATCGCGGGTCTATTGAAACCCATTGAAAATTTTATGGACCCCCGTAGCTTCGAGATAAGAATCCTAGAGGATATCGGCTGCTCGTAGAGAGTCTACTACTTTCAAAGAGCACCATTTTCCTTCTCGATGCTCGTAAATATTGGCTTTGCTAAGATCCTAAGTCGAGAGTTTTTCCCTCAGCTTTGCGATAATCCTGAAGCCAGGAATGTTGCGAGAAATCCTCGCATCAAAATTCTTAAGTACGAATTCGGGTTTGTATGTGCATTTCGGTGGATATAAACAGGCTTATGATGGTGCATAAGCTTTGGTATTGAGCTTTTATAAGGCTGATGAATTTAAAGATCCTACACAGCATCCACGCCGCCGGTGAGAAAGACTTTTTATCGATAAGTGATTCGAGTTTACCTCGAGTCAAGTTTGGCGTTTAAAGAGGGTGGCAGGGGGAGGGGATGGAATATTAAAACTTGTCCGAACGGCGCATCCGGTAACGCCAGTGGCTTTAGGAATTTCGAGGCGCGCCAGGTAACTTAATTCAGACCACGTAAAACGAGCGGCCGATCCTTCATCGCGAATCCTATATCTAGGTCGGTATGCACACTTATGCTGGGTCGAAGCCAATTCGTTAAACCGAAATTCGAAATTCAAACACCCCGTCTCATGGTGGTAACGGCTTTAAGAATATTCAAGCCGGTTTCCGGGCCACATAATTCATGCTAACGCGAAAGCCAAGCTTGAATTTCATTCGCCGCTCGTCTCAGCAGGCGGGAAATTAATACGTTGCAAACTAGTCACGGAGGTTCGCGGATTTTGGAAACTGAACGCGACATCTCGATTTACGGGCCATCCCACTTCCGTACTTATCGAATTGCAACGACGGCGTTGAGAATCAACTTTGAGCTTTGGGAGAGATACTCGCGTGCTGGAAGTAGATTAGTCCCTTCGAACGCCGACGGCTCTGAGCTCGACGATGGGAAGGATGATATGTGCCGTTCAGTGCACACATCGATCAACTCCGCTTTTTGAAAAATCTCGAATTTAAGCGTCAAGACACTCGGTACAGTCATAACCTTTTATATTTATAATAACTTTCCTGGATAATAAAGATTAACACCGTTAAAGGGCAACATTTTGTTGGCCATTGAATAATAAGTAATTTATTTCAGGAGCCATTTTTTGGCTATTCTTTCTCATTAATTTTATATGCCGTTAGATGAAAGCTATATCTGTATTTATGCATTCTGTATTATATATTTGAGTTTGTATTATAATAGGAATTTTAGAGAACAATATACATTATTTCATCGCATTTCTCAACTTTTCGTTTTATGGAGTTAATCGATGCGCGCACTGAAATATAGCGCATATAGCGCTCCGCGTACACCCGACTTCCGTCCGAACGAACCTGATGCAAAAGTCGAATTCGCATAGCGCGGCATTAACTTCCTAATTCTCAGGGCGTCATAATCAGCCACGGAGGCCGGCGATCGCGAATTGTCCTATTATTTCCGCGAATCACGAAAACACCGCTCGCCCTTGCGTCGAGTGAAAGCCGATACTCGAAACTCCAACTCGAGGCTTAATCATTCCGTGTCACGCCACTGGCGAATTCAAGAACGTCGAACGAAGCGTTTGGAACCCAACGAGCTTTCCCTGCAAACCGTAGCGCGGCGTTTATACGCACGCTCGCGGCTGATTAAAGTAGGTGCATTAAAGTTAAATTATCTTGCGATCTGCCGGGCGTAATAGATGCTGAAGACAAGCCGCGCTCTGATCGTCGCAAACTGTCGCCGCATCCGCTTAGATCGCGCGACAACCGGCGATAAAAGGTACGAGATTTAATCGCCTCGCATCGCGATGCCGAAGAATTAATCACTACCGTGCAAAGGTCATTGGCGGTCTTTGACGCCACTGGACTAAAGAAAACCCGCACCTCGTGTTCACTCTATATTAACCCCTGAACATTCCGCACCTTCTCAACCCTTTGTGGATCCATGTAGAGTTTCAAACGACATTGCACCATTCACCATCCACGGCTTGCAATTATCCTACAGGCAACTCAAATACTTCCTCTCTCCTTTCTTCATCTCTGCTTACCAGTAGAGCTTCTCCGGAACAGATTCAAAATACAACTCAAACCTAATCCACGATCCGAATCTCCTCCTGGCAAATCGATCAAATATTTTCTAAGGAGTCGATATAAAACCCACGCCACCAGAGAAACAGTGGATTATCCCACGTCAGGGCGCAAGCCGATACCCAAAGCCGGCGGTTTAATCGTCTCGTGTCTCGATACCAAAAGAAGTCAGGAATGGCGAAGGAGGGAGTACGAAGGGCCCTTGCACGGCCTGGCGAAGCCTCGACCCTGGACCATCAAGTCCCGTTCACACGCACGCTTGCGTCCGGTCAAAGCCAACTTTCCACTTTGACACAGGACTCCAGGGGTAAGCCGAGCGAGAGGCTTTTAGCGAAACGTTAGTGCCGGGATGCGAGCCGGACGATTGGCCTCTCCTACTTGGTATTCGGCCGCTTCCTTGGCCGCGATATATGGACGTGGCCGCTTCCACAAAGGGCAGCGGCACTGGCCAAACGACGGGATCCCTTGCGCGAGATGTTTCGTTTAGGGCCACCGCCCGCGGGGAGGCTGTTCTTCTCCTTGAACCCCGTCCAGCCTCGGAAGGCTGGAGGTTCCTGGCTGGATGTCTGCTTGGGCCACTCGAGAGCACGAATCTCTTCTCCGCGAACCTCGTCCAACCTCGGAGGCTTGGAAGCGCAAGGTTCCTAGCGGACTCACGGTTTAGTTGCTTGAGAGCACGAATTTTCAGTTGGTTCTCTAAACAGTGTTCCGGTCATGCATTTTGCTATGCATAGATATACATATATATATATTCATATGTTTCACATTCACATATATATATAGATTCATATATTCGAAGGTGTCAGATACTAAAAATTCCTATGCGTCTTGTATATATAATTACTTGTGGCGCACGACACGGTCTCTGAGCGATATTATTAACCACTCAACCTACGACCACGGGCTATGCCCGTGGTAGATAATCGAGCCAAGCGTGAATATTACGGGCATAGCCCGTAGTAGATGATCGAGCCAAACGTAAATATTACGAGCATATCATCGTACGGAACAAGTCGTGCGAAGCTTGTATACGATTCCGAAAGTTTCGAATCTAAATCGTAGGTTAAGGGGTTAACACTAGACGTCCTGGTTCCACGTTGGTGCCACGCAAAAACTACCTGCTAACGATGTAATTCAGCTCTACCAGCGTGACACAAAAAGAATCTATCATATATATAATAGATTATACGTGCGGACGATATAGAGTTAAGATACATCATTTCACCCTACTCTGTGCTCCTCTAATCTCCACTCTTACAGTACATTATTTCCCCTGATAGATCAATTTCCAATTTTCCCCCTCAAGCCTCGACCAAGCTCCTCCAAGAGGCAGCGTCTGGTACAAGGTGAACGCTCCCTCGTCGCCCCGAGGATTCGGCCGGACGAGGAGAGAGGAAAAAATGGGGCTGCGCTAAATTGCCGGGGACGAATTGCGCCCGGCGACGTTGAATACCTCTACGGAGGCCGTATTTTTCTTGCGGCCGCCGGAGGGTGAGAGGCACGATGGGAGGCCCGCGACGATCCCGATGGTGCCCCGGCTGCAGCCGAGGAGAAATTACGAGGTCGCCTCGAAAGACCTGTTTCTCCAAACTTTTCTTTACCTGCCGGACGTTTGTTGTTCTTTACGAGGAACTTATAGGCTTTGCCCTTTCCGGCCCTTTTCCTGCTCTCGAACGAGCGCTGAGTAACGCGGACCCGTCGCCGCGAAGAGCAGCCCCCTTTTACGCGCGGCCCATCCGTTCGCCCTGGGATCCCACGCGCGAATCGCCGCCTTGTAAACTCGCGTCTTTACGAGCCGCGGCCGCCCCCGCCTCGGGAGCGGCGCGGCATCGAGGGGCGTGCTGTAATAAATGTCGTTTGTTCCCTGCACTTCGTGGAACACTCGTCCCGGGAGCTCGCGAGGAAGATCCGGGGGCTCGATTTACGTTTATGCGGCTCGCGAAGCCGATTATTCGATGGCGTCGTCGGGGCCATTGCGTTCGTCTCGAGGTTCAACAGACTGCGCGCCTCGCGAAACTTCGCTGCTGTGTATGCACGTATTTATTTACGAGGGTGGTCCGATAAGCACTTGGGCTACAAAAGAAGAGGGTAAATTTTGGACAAGTGGCGATCTATTTCTGAACATGGTCTCCTTTTAGTTCGAGACACCTGACCCAGCGATGCTCCAGCTTCTTTAACCTGTCTGAAAGAAAACGTTTTCTGGAGATCTCGTTTTCGCGTTGAAACTCGTTAAACCAATTTTTGACGGTCGCCATCTGAGCGCTCTTTCATTTCGCTGCGCGATTTTTCTTTCAAAAATAAGGATCGAATCACCGAACGATATTCCATTTTTGTAAAATTCGTGGACACGCCCGCTTTCAAACTCTGCCAAAGCAAAAGTAGGAGTCCAATTTGGCTGAAATTTTAACAGTAGCTGTCTACGAGAATATATTACACGATAGTATATTTATCTTACGATAATGACAACATCGGGCGGTGAGGCTAAGTGCTTATCGGACCAGCCTCGTAAGGCGATCAGAATGGGTTGTTAGAGTTGGAGGAAAAGGCGTAGTGAGTCGAAAAGTTCGAAAGACGACTTGTTCTGGTGCGGGTACTGGTACCTGCTAACGGATCTTGCGACTCGTCATAGAGACGGATCGCGTCACACCGTGCGCCACAGCACTCGACTGCTTCATCCCCTCGGCAAACAGATTCCAATCTGGCGGATCTCCCTTCTCCGAATTTTAAGCCCGGCTTAGCCCCTCCCCTCCCGGGCCCTCCGGCCAATCGCAGTGCAAATTTGGAGGGCCGGCCAATCCGTTATTTAACTCGGGATTAAGATTTCGAGCAGCGAAAACTCGCGATCCTCCGCGATTTAAATTCCTCCAGATCGCCGATACGGTTTACGTCCGTTGCCCCTGGATTAATCCTCCCTTCTCGTTGAAGGGCCCGAGTTTAATCCCAGGAAGTCCGGAATAAGGGATGTAGCGCTATAATTTAGCAATTTTACGCAAAGTTCCTCGAGATTGGGATAATAAAGTATTTGCTTAGATCCTTCCTCGCGAGTGAAATGAGAGAGTTGATGTGTGTGATCAAGAGTGGATAAAGGGGGAAGAGCGACGCTTGGATGAGCCGCGTCACCTAATGCGGATACTCTGGTGAATCGAATTCGGAGAATGGCACTGCAGTGGATGGATCGTGGACGTTTCGATGATCGACCTCCGCGAAGATCGTGGCAAATACGATTTGGATGGTCGGGCACCGGGTGCCTCGAGGTCCGGGATCCAAGGAAATCGCTTTCTACCGGCAGTTGTCTTCGGGCGAAGGCACGATTGTCCGTATCCTCCGACTTGAACGAATGCTCGTATTACTCCGCGGCAGAGACAAATCGCATCGGCGCGTAACACTCGCGCGTAATAAATATTCAAATGCCGGAGCAATATGTATCGCAATAAGTACTTGACGGTTCGACGTGGATATATCGTCCCGCGTAGACGTCCGCGTATGGCTCACATAATCCATTTGCAGCAAACGATCCGAAAAGATCTCGCCAAAACGACTGCGAGTCGTAAGCTACTTTTTCATTCTGGAAAATCGGGCTCTCGGTATTTTAGATGATTATTCGGAAAGCTTGGAGAATTTTATTAATGTATAATATTACACGGTTATCCCCGACCGTCTTCCTGCTCGACACGATTTAATTAATATATTGTGTTAATGGTCTTGGACGTTCCAAGGTAAAGTGGATCATCAGGGAATTAAAGAGGAAAAAGTATATAATATTCAAACAACAATGGTTTTAAGAACAAAGGAAATCATATAGCACCTGCGAAGTATACACCTTTCTCTCAGCTGTGACCGTTGGTTCATTAATTCATATCATAAATTCCACTCGAACCGCTCAACGCATCCCACAACAATTTTACTTTCACTCTATTCTAACCTTGCAACGTAATATATAACGGTATCAGTAAATAAATCTTTATACCATTTTGTCAATATATTACTTATACCAGAGTATATACCGACATCCGTATACCACAAGCTTATAAGAAAAGCAATTTTCCAGGATCCCGGTGTAAGTTTTGCCGGAAACAAGTAAAGTCTCTTCTCATGTTCAATGACCGTATCGTTTGAACTCCCACTCGTTGCAGCGCGCGTGTGCTCGATTCATTATCGAATTTCACACCGTATTACGCACCTCGCGATATCTAACGCAGGTGCGAGAACCTCGATTGATTTCCGGGAAACATGCGTCGCGAACATTTCGTTATCCCCGGCGCGAAACATCAAAAGCGGGGCCAACGACTTTGATGTAATTACGCAGCGATCGGCGTTGATATCAAACGTCGAATGCACGTTCTGAAAGGCATTACTTCCCTCCCATCGAATGGCAACAACCGAGGGCCGATTCGAGCGTTGCGCGCGCGTAAAACGGATTTCGAGAGGGAGGAACTTTCGCGAAATGCCCGGATTATTAGCTTTGTATGGAAATTGCGCCCTCGGGGAGAATTAAAGTTACGAGGTCTGAAAGTTGACAGGTAATATCCACCTTTTTCAATTTTCAGTCTTGAGAGTACTTTGTGGATTAATTCAAGCATCGTTAGAGTGAGTGAGAGAGTGAGAGAGAGAGAGAGGGGGGGGGGGGGAGAAGAGGGCGAGCATCGCGTTCTGAAACTTCGTTGAAAATTGTAGCGCCCCGGCAAAAGGCGTTTGAGAGATTGGCGTGACACCGGCGCCTTTGACCTGTTCGGTACGAGTGTCGACTCCAGTCGGCGGCCCCCAAGCGATTCATATGCCCATACGTCTATTACACTCGACTACTTGACTTCAAAAGTAGACACGGACTTTCGCTCGATAAACTTTTTGCCCGCGTTATTAGAATTTTTCTTCCCATTACCATTGGATTCCGCTGGATGCTTTCGAGGGGTTAATCTGGGGTTTTTCCAGGATATACCGCAATTGTGGTAATTTAAAATCTAAACGGTGGATATTACGTTGTACGACTAATTAACGTTATATACATTAATAGCTGACGTGTCTATAGCGGGTGTCGCAAAATTCGCGCAAGATTTGAAAATTTCTGCAAGAGTGCATATACACCAGGAAAGCCATGGAGTTTATACCGTGTACTTTGTGAATCGATGCAAAATTCACGATTTTTAATCGTAAACCAGTGTCTTTTTTATTGAAATTACTTCTCGCGTGAATTTTTGGACACTTTTTATATATACAACGCAGTGTCACGGATATCTGGAGAGCCTTGGCATATCTACAAACCTTTTAACATCCACTCCCTATTGGCTATACGATACAGTGAAAGAGTGACTTTTTGATGTCGCTTTTAATCCATTTGCCGACATCGTCCCTATCGCCGTCTCTTCTTTAAGCTCGCGTTGGATTTTAAAGGAAGCCTGCAGTGGAATGGTCTACGCTGGGCGCGCTACCACTCAGCGTGTATAGAACGTGGAAATCAATTAATCGACGTCGCATATGTCGGCGGCATCTGCGAAAAAAGCGGCAAAGGGAAAATGCGACTTTTTGCCAGGGTCACTTACCGCGCCGACGAAGGAAGTTCAGACACCTATAGTACCCTCGGGGTTAAAACGATATTCCAGAACGCATTTCTTGTCAGTCGCGCACAAGCACGGCGCGAGGTAAGAGTGCCTCTACGGCTGAAGCAGGAATTACTCGAGCACTCCGTATGAAAGGTTGATGGAAAAAAGTGCAAAGGGCCCTTTGTGAAAATTGAATGGGATTTTTTTCCCTCGGACCTCCAGGAGAGATACTTAATGCGAATGTCGCGATATCTGTTTGCTACCGCTAACGCTATCCCCGCCAAGATCTTCCTCGTTCGTTTCACTGCCGGATAAAGGAGTTATCGCTTGTTACTCTCCGCCATCGTGCTTTCGATGGCTACTTTCTAAGCTCGTTTACAGCCACTCGAGGCCCCCTTTATTCACCCCCGCCGCCGGTTAGGGATATTGTCCACCGAGAGCCTCGCGCGCCGCTAAATAAATATGGCTCGTACTCGAATCCGAATAACAGCTGTATAAAACTTCCATCGGATGGAAACCGAAGAATTTTTAAACCAGATCGAATAAAACCCTCCGTCCTGATTGGATTGAAAAACGGCACCGCAAGTTTGCTCCGGCAAAATTTCCGCCGTTATTCAAACACCGCTTGTTTTGTTAATATTCGTCGAATTTCGTTCATAGTGCCGGGCATACCCGATTCTGAATCATTGTTGCGCAAGGCAAACCCGGTTGTTTGTTACAGAGGTTTACATTGAAATTCCATTAGATTGTTTTACGAATTCAATGTGCCTATGAATACCTCTGTACATTATACGGTAATATACCGTGATAACGGTAATTCGCAATCCACTTTAAATAGTGGATTCAAAGCAAAGCGATCAGAATGGCCAATGCGAAACGCAATGGGCGATAGGCAAGCCGCTTTTACACTCTGGATAGTGCTCCTGTTTTTATCCGCCAAACGGACGATCACTTCGGCGTGGAGATCTTAAAAAAAACTCTAAGTAGTGTAACTACACTGGTCCCGTGAGTAGAGGCTCAAATTTCCATGTAAAAAAAATGCATTTAAAAAGAAGAATTGATGAAGAAGAACAAATAATATATATATATATATATACATACACCTTCCTAGATCAAAAAGATCCAGGAATCCCTAGAATTTAATAATCCAGAAAAAAAAAATAACTCCACACTTTCACACATTTCAAAATTGCACCTACAAATCATACCACAGACCAGCTGGTGATGCCAGAAAGTTAATATCCACGAGCTCGAGTCATTGGCGCCTATTAATGAGCGAATAAACGTTTCTTTATCCAAGGAACCTGACGTACAGCAAGGACAGGCGTCGAAGCGTCGATGTTGTCGAGATAAGGAACCGTAAAATCCGCAGGATTTGATAGAACGCCCGGGTCTTTGGCGGATACGTTCGCCCATCGACCCCCCGCGCGCGGAAACTATTGATACAACTCACGTCACGGTTGATCCCATCGCTGATCGATCGATCGGACGTTTGACAGGGACGACAATGATGTCGATTAATCGAGCCCTGCGCAACGACACCGACAACGGCCGCACCTGGCTTTACGATCGAAGCGACCGGCCCTGCGCCCGCTCATATATCGCGGCCCGCACTTTGACACTTTGGCGTTGGCGAAACATTAATCGCGAAAGCGCTAACGGCCGGATAATTTCCCTGGGCTCGACATCGGACACGCATACGAGGGGGAGCTAAGTAACGCGAGAGGCGCGATCGCTACGCGCGATTAAGTGTTGGATCGAAGATCGCTTGCCTCGATTGTGGAGGGATGGTGATCAAAATTGAGTCGAATAATTTGGATGAGGAATGAGAATTGAATCGAAGAAAAAAGAATGAATAAGAAAAAGCTGTGAGAAAAGAGGGTTGTGAAGCTGAAATCTGGCCTGCGTACGAATAGAGTTAATGGGAGAGAGGTTTTTTTGGTAATGTTTTTTACGATACTTGTGATTGTTGTTAAGGCTTTTTGTATAATGCTTTTCTTGGTTGAGATCGTTTCTTATATGAGCTTTGTATTATAGAGGAGTACGTAATGATGTGCTGTGAGGTCATCTTGCTTGTTGCGTGATGATTTCCTCGAATGAGACATTTTTTTTCGACACTGGTTCTAATAAAAAATGGAGAACGATCGTGTTTGGGTACCACATTTAAATATGGACTCAAATGAAACGCGCTCAAATGTGTCGTTAATAAATTACTTATTTTGTTTAAATCGACACTGATTAAACAGAAATGAGTAAATACCGAAGAAGTTTAAAAATTGATTTACCGTGCTTTTTAAATTTTAAAGCTATTTCATTATGCTTTTAATCCAATAATAAAAATATGTATTTTTATAATTTAAATGTTTGCAAGCTTTTAATTATGGCGTGCCACGAAATCATCGAAAAAACGTTGTTGAAGATAAAAGATCGCCGAGCAGTATTATAAAAGTACGGCGACTACAGTTTTTACAGCCGTACTTGACGCTGTATTATCTAACTGCTAGATAATTTCCCTTCATACGATATTGCACACTGCTGAGGGGAAGGTAAGTCGTGTCGACATTATGATCGCACGCCTTACGAAATATCCCCTTTACGAGCACCCAGGGCGATGATTATGTAAATAATTCCGGAATCAGAAAGCAGAGAATCAGCCCGCAATATGCATGACAGTGTCTCGCAGTGGACCGAGACCCGCCTGCAACCTTATCTTGGATTAACGTGAATTCATTACAGTGGCGACTGGGCCAGAACTGTTGCCTACTTCGAACTACGTTCTAAACAAGAATACACATCTCTCCTTCCTCTCCTTTCCAAAAATCAGCAGCACAAAGAATTATATTTCTCGAATTTGGCTACGGACTGCATAAACCTGTCTTGCACGTTGCTGAATTGCTTATTAAAAAACAACAGATTCAATTCTAAGGTGTTAAATTACAATTCTCGTCTTTATATTCGGGATACACGCTTCGAGAATCTTCGTGCACGTTGCTAAATTGCCTATCGTATAACAGCAGGTATAATCGCAATTCTAAGGTGTTGAATTACAATTCTCGTCTTTATATTCGGGATACACGCTTCGAGAATGTTCTCGCATCGTTAATCTGGGTGAAAATGATCCACCACTATCCCGATGTACACCGATGTCTCGTCTACCCACCTACTGTTTATAGAAGGGATTAAGGGAAGCCGCGTCTCAATGCGCCTCCGTCTTACGGGCTTCCTTAAGTCGTCGTTTGAGGGTCTTTTTTTGTTCTCGGTGCTAAACGCGTCTTGTCTTCTTACAGTCGAGAGGCGGAGGGTAGTTGGAAAGGGGAAATAGAGAGAGAGAGAGAGAGGTAGAGGGAGAAGGGGCGAAGTTAAAAATCGCACGGTGCTCCAGGAGCATTTTTACGGTCGGATGTTATTCGCGAAACTCTTCTGAACGCTACGCGGACCGCAATATGCCGCGGAGCGAACCAAGTTTCTCCTTGATGTACACGCGGCCCAGGAAAATTTAAGATGCTCTCCGGAATTACATCTCTATCAAAGTGCTTCGAGAATGTAGACCTGGAAAAATGTTCCTTTCTCCGGAATTCGCTCCTGTAATGCGCGATTCTCTATATCTCGATGCAATCTCGAACGAATGTTGAACTTTGCGCAGGAAGGCCGATCGAAGATAATGCCTTTCGCATCGAAGCCTGCGTCCACTTTCTTCCGATCCTGGAATGGACGAAGAAACGGACACTCGCGCTTCCCCAATGGCATCCTTCGCCTTCGAGACTAGATTGTGAAGCACAAACCGTCAGATAGTCATTGACTTAACAATTTAAAATTTGTCTTCAAACTCGAAGGCTCCGCTATGGATCCAGTTCATAATATAAGGATAAAGACAAATCACATTCAAACTCGAGAAGGACATTTGTATTCATAATCAATTAAAAAAACAATAACGTACAACGATGAGTTTTCTTTTAACGCGCATATCATTTACTTATACGTGAAAATCATCTTTCCACCGAAATTGCTTCGAGTTGCTGGTAATATGAATGGAGAAAAACGTCGAGTGCAAAGGGTTAAGTCGTCTGTAGTAAATCGAGTTCAAGTTGCGCGTGGAAAAAAAGACTCTCCAAAAGTTCGTTACGTACTTTCCTCTTCGTCCAACTAAGCGCGACTTTGCGACTGACGTCGAAACGTTTGTTTATCAATCATCCAGCGTGACCTTCGTTCCTCGTCTGGTCGTGTACAAAGGACAGAGTTATGGTCTTTCGAGCCTCACGCTAGCGGCATTGTCAACCCTCGCCCTTAATTGGAGGCTACGAAACTCTTAAACCGGGCCAGACTGACACCGATTAAAAGCTGACAGAGGATTAAAGTCGACGATTCCCGGGTAATTAACGGCCCTCGATGTTCATCGTGCATGCGCCGATAGGTGGGCAAACAGTCTCCCCAGTGCAGAAGCCGGAAATCGGTCCGAAATATGCGCAACTTTGCTGACGCGCAAAGTGTCTAGCGGCACTTGTTATTCGATAATTCAGCACGAACGCGGTTAGCCCGCGAGCCTGCCCGTTTATCGGCCTTTCAAACCGGCCGCCTCGATATTTCGGTTATCATTAATAACGCCGCCATTATTTCCATCGTTAGCCGCCGCTCGATGGAATTTCGAGTGTCCGAAAATTGAGCCCTGTAATGGCGCTGAATCCCTCTAAACGTAATTAAAACGCGTGAAATTACGACAGTGAGAAAGAGAGAGAGAGAGAGAGAGAGAGAGAGAGAGAGTAACGAGTTTCTTAAAGGTCCACCTGGAACTTCCTAACGAGATTCGTCATTCGCTAATTCTCCAAGTCTGCCCTTGACAAATGCGTCCATCCTCTGTTTATTGCCGATTCATTCGCGAAGTCCGGAGCGGACTTTTCTTCCCCGAAGATTCGCGAGGAGAAATGCCGTGACTCTCTGGTTGGCTGGCGAGGCGATCGAAAAAGGGGCTATCTCTGCTGATGGAATTTGTTTGCGCTTTTTAGCGGCCCTGTTGCTTCGATGGCCGACGAAAGGGGGCTTGATAAACGCGGGAGGTCAGAAGTTGGGCTCGTTATCGATGCACGAGCTTTTAATGACACGTGTGCAGATCCTCCATTAGGTACTGAATAATACGATTATTTATGGCTCATCGTGCACTCTTGATTTTTTACTCTGTGCTGGTAATTAAGTAGGATGAGATTAATCATACTTGAAAATACGTGTTCTATATTATTTCTTTATGGTTAAGCATACTTGCATCCACGCTTTCCTTGTTCATAGGTTCGTGCAAGATTTGAGAATTTCTACAAAAGAGTGCATACGTGCCAGCAGAGCCGTAGATACCGACATACTACTCCATACATAAACCTGTATCATTTATTAATCGATAAAAGAAATGTACGATTTGTAATTATAAACCTACGTTTTCTATCAAAATGACTTCTTGCCCGAATCTTGGGACACCCCATAACTGATTATGGCAAAAACGTATGGATAGGGGAAGTAAATTTGATAACGTATCGCGGGTATCGAGAGCGAAATGATATGTCGCACGGAGAAACTTTTATGTTGGGTCCGATGCAAAATTCGACTTTCCAGGGTGCAAAATAGCACTGGAAATTATGTAAATGCCGTCAATTCCTCGCGAAACGTGAAGGGCTTACGGAAATCGCGTTCTCCGTAGAAGGAGAGCGATTTGTGAATCTATTCACTCGGCGGATTACCCAGCGATATGGCGTCGAGTGTTGTAAAGTCCTTTCCAGGTGCCACGTCGAAATTTGATTTCAGTGCACGGGACATAACTCACAGACTTTGCGCAAATTCGTCCGAACGGTTATACGAAGGCACCTTTGCCGAAAGCTTTCGACCCTTTAAGCGATCGAACGAATTTACCCTGCGAACGTAAAACGTATTGTAGGTTTTCGAAATTTTTCACAGTCCATCGAATACCTCCCGTGGCCCTAGTGTTTTGACTCGTCTGCGTGGAATAATTATGGATCAAGGATATAGGATAGAACCAGGCTATTATCCTGAGAGAAGCGGCAGATCTTAACACTATTATAGAACTGTATACAAAGCTTAACATATCTTTAAAGAAAAAGAGGAGGTAAAAGGGATCTCGAATAAATCAATGTAACGATTTAAATACTGCATGGAAATCATGGAAAATCGCGGAAAATGTATCATCATTTTTCTACTTTAATTTTTTTTTCACTTCTTTAAAGGAACGACTGACCTGGTATTTCGACTGGTTCGGTAGTTCTAATGTTAAAAATCCATCGGGAATGTTATCATTCGCGGAAGTACGGTCGGAATGAACAATTCTGGAATCAACAGGAACACTAGAGTTTGCTTCCTGCCGGATTTGCATAAAACCAGCATTTTTGATCGCATTACAAACAAACGTCTGGAAGTTTAATGGAAATTACGAAAGTGGCCTGAAGGTAGGAGCGTGGCCGGAGGAAGAAAGTCGACGACCGTGCGAGTGAAGGACCGGCGGCGCCAAAGTCGAACGGTAAATTATAAATAAACGCTTTAAAAAATTATCAACATCGCGAAAGTAGTCCTGAACCACCTCCGAGCCGTGAATATTTAACGGGACATTCGTACATCCGCCCGCTGCGAAATTTTCATAAAACCCCGTTTTTTACTCCCGATGGTGTATCCAAGAAAAGCCCTCTGCTAAAAGCGCTGTTAACCGCGGGACGCGGCGTCTGAATTATTTTCAGGAGCGAGTTATTACTCCGCGTTCCCTCCAGCAAGAAGGTGACCGACGAAGATCGCGACGATAAATGCTCGTGCCGGCCAACGACTCGCGCAAAACACCGACTGCCAATTATCGCGCGTAATATCCAGCAGTTACGCATATTTACATATCCTTTAAATCCGACAAGTGTCACTTCGATTTCTCATATATCCAGCATTCGAAAAATGAATATAATTCAAAATTCAATCGAAGTTTAATCGATGGATTGTTAAATCGAGTGCATTTTCCGAAGCACAGAGTATAAAGCTACTTTTCTCAAAGAAAAATTCCTAGGTTAGGGGCTGTATTATTTTCCAGCGCGGTTCGATAAAGAAGCGAGGGAGACTCGTGAAGAAAGGGCGAGCCAGCAATTACCGTAAACATCCGATTAAACCGCGACCAGCCGAGGACACGGGGATGGACGGTTAGAGGCAACACGAGGCTGGAATTCCCAGGTAGCGCGGGGACGCGACGTTTCATCAAAAATGTATCGCGACGACACTTACCATTCACTCTGGGAAATGAGTCTTGTTCGCTTTCGCCAGGTGCCCCTGCGGGAGGTCAGATGTGTCATCAGCTCTTTCGCACTCGAAAATGTCTCTTTGGCGCATCTCCACCGAATCATCCATTATTCCACCACTCCGGTTGCCCGACTGCTTTGCACGCGGTGGGGCCTCCTCGTGCTGAGAAATTCCGCACGGCTATCAATAAATGCACGCCTCCATACGCGCGTGCACACCTTAAGAAAAAAAAAAAGAAAGAAAAAAACGCCGATTCGTTGTCGAGTATCTCTAATTCATAAGTCAGAAAACTCCACGCTCGATCACCGGATTATGCGCGCCATTCGCAGAAATCGGCCCGTAGAATAGGCTCTGAAAATTTGATAAACCGCCAGACATGCATTTCCCCCGGATCCATGCCAATGGACGCGTGTGCATAACTCGTCGATTCTACCTAGAAGATCGTAGAATTTCCAATGAGTTCCGAAACTCCCGACAGTCGTGGGCGTACGCTTAGAATATGCATGCTGTACCGTCGGTAGCCGTCCTAAAGGTGGTTAGCTCGATACGCCGATCGTACAACTATTTCTGTCCGAATATCGATGAATTATTGATGCCCGTCGTACGGGATAACGCCTCGAATCAAAGTGACCGTATTGCAAGGCCGGGAAATACAAGGTAAGATGCTCGCCTAGATTTTCATAAGAGGTTTTTGTGAGATCTAGATTTTTTACGACATGAATGTGTTTCTTGTGGCTCAAACTCGACTGTCCTTGCAGTGTAGCCTAGGATATTTCAGACATCCTAGGTTGCTCAGAGATCCTAGGTTGGTTCAGACATCCTAGGTTCTTTCAGACATCCTAAGTTGTTCAGAGATCCTAGGTTGTTTCAGACACCCCAGGTTATTTCAGGCATCCTAGGTTGTTTCAGACATCCCAGGTTATTTCAGACATCCCACGTTATTTCAGATATTCTAGGTTATTTCAGACATCCTAGGTTGTTTCAGACATCCTAGATTATTTCAGACATCCCAGGTTATTCCAGCATTCCAGGTTATTTCACACGTCCTAGGATATTTCAGATATTGTTTCTATCCCACATACTCGCCACCTGCGGTCCTCCTTCCTACAGTATTTCGTCTCTGAAAGATAGCTCTCCTCTCACCTTCTTCTCGCTCATCGTCCGCCCCGATCTGCCGCGAATCTGCGCTTCTGAAAAATAATGTAAACGACGGCAGGCTAGTTTCGAATCAGCCTGTACGTCATGTCAGGAACCGTGCAGGCACTCGGCTACTCCAACGGCCAGCTGCTGACGTCGAGGATCTTCCCGTTTACCGGCACCTTTTGCTGACAACGGAGCCGTACGTTCGAGTAGCCCTCCACGGCGTATTGTGCCCCGACATTACCCCGACGTGGATCCATTCTTTCCTTTGGCGGGGACGCCTCTCGAGCCGTGCATGCATCTCCTTCCTCCAGCCATTCCGACGAGTCGATCCTACCTGCGAGCATTTAGGCCCGACTTCGGCCATTTAAGCTGAAAACCTTGCCTGGATCCCCAATAAGCTTCGCCATCCTTCCATGGAAGAGCGAAAGCTCGCCCCAGTCTTCTGGGGAAAATCGAGCAGGTCCTTTGTGCTGCTTCTCTGTAATTTAGAGTTTTGAATATCAATCTTGGAGTGGTGAGTATAGTGCATGGATGTATTGGGGAAATAATGAACGCGATGTTGGTATATGGTATTTGTACATTGCTCCAGTTTTCTTCAATATACTATAGATGCATTGTGAGCGCCTGAGGAATGAATATTCGTGAGGGAAAAGAAACGTGTGTGGAATGTGTAAATAAACGATTATTAGTGTGTCAGGTATATAATCGGTTCGAGTTTTATGGTATAGTAGTGTTTGTCAATGATTATCGTGGTCGAAGGTCGGCGTCGGATAAAAAAATGTGGCGATAATAATTCCAGGAGGATATTATTAATTTTTTTTATCATTTTCACGCAATGGTTAGTAATCAATGTTCAGACGCGTCTGAAAGAGCGCAGCGTGAGTGCGCTTCGAAGAAAAAATACGCCAAATTAGTTTTATAAGTTAAGCGCATTTTTTTCGAGGGGGAAAAACCTTTTAAAAACCGTTTAGAAATCCACTCGGCATAAAGGAAAATGATCGTTGGCAATTTAAATTTCAATTATCCGAAGGCGCCTTGCTGCGCCCGGATAGTAATGGCAGTTCATTGCGATTAATGCGGCAATTTTCACACTTGAAACGTTGCTTTCGGTAAAAGCCCTCGACGCCGATCTTGATTACATAATTGATGCACCCTCTGATAGCTTGGAAGTCGAACACATCACTTTACCCACCACGCTAGTTTTACATCGATTATCGCCCCCGTACCTTCTCCCCAGCGTAGTTAGTATATTCATACGTATCTTTATCGCCATTACACCTTCATCTCTCTATCGTTCACGAATATGCAAATTTCATTCGCTCCCTTCCAAAGGCTCTTTCCGATTACACTTTTAGCCGGCATCACACTTTTCCCCAAATTAATTTCACAAATCCCCCCCCCCCCCTCCCACATTGTTTTATTTTCCACGACGTTATCCGAGCTACATTTATCGCAAAAAATTGAAGATTTCCGACAGGTGGGCGAGTAATTATCGCGGATTTGCCTCGCGCTCACTGCGCGAAGGACTTTTGTCCTCCGTCCTCGGAAATAGACCAAAAAGTAGGAATCGCGGAGTCCAGCAATATAGCGCTTCGGTAATCTCGGTATTACTCAAGCGTACTTATGCTACGTACGAAATGTAATGGCATGCCATCAACGCTAATCTTGGCAATCTTCATATCCTGTAAGTACTCTTGAACTCGGTACGGGGTTGAAAGGTGCTTAGTCGGCTGATGCCGCTATCGCGTTACACCAGCGTGGCAGGCAACGTTATTCCCGAGTATCCTTAGCGACCTTTACGTACCATAGACAGGCGTAAATTATGGATAAGAAGCGCGTCGTTGGGCCAACGTACGATGCATCGCTCACCAGCTACGCCCAATTGCGAGTGGAGTACTCTCGACTCGGCCTGCATCTTTTAATAATCGCTGAAATCGATCCTTGCTCGATTCTGATCGTTGAGCCGAGTAGCTTTGCGCTTTGTTCGCTATTACACTCGCTTATTGATAAATAACTGGGTTTTTCGCGTCTCGTAATATTTATTATTTTACGCGCTGTCAAAGCGTTCGTCTGATCGATGCAAGGCCAACCTTACGTGCTTTAAGGCACTGCCTTCGTGTTTTAGCCTCTGTCACTACAAATGCGCCTGTCTGGCTCGATATTCAGTGTTCTATATTATTATCGAAATTATATTACCTCGAGATACATGAGAATCGTCTGAAAATTATTTTGTGATTTTAAATCGATTATTTTCTTTTTTTAATACTATTTGGAATTTATTATATGGATATTATTTTTGCTTTGGGACTATGAAATTTCAAGTTTAACCGACGACAAGCTGGCTTTCTTTGGATGAATTTATTACATCGAGTCATAAATAACTTCCGCTGCAGCTAAGTCGAGTTTATTGAAAAACAGAAGTTACTTATGACTCAATCCAATAGTTTTCATCCATAAACCTCCTCGATGACGATTACAAAAATCCGTTACGGCGGAAGGCAGTGCTGATGTATAAATACGTCCGTGATACCGAGGTATAAAGTTTTGCAGCTCGTTGGGCAATAACGGAAGAGCGGGCTGCTGTAAATTTCATTTTCGAGCCGCCTTTACGTTCCTTGGACGGGCGTAAATTATCAACAGAGGGCATGTCGTGGCCGCACGTACGAGGCATCGTCCTTCCATTCTCCCGTTTTACGATTAGAGCCGCTGCTCTTGTAACGTATCGCACGACCCACATGCTTTTAACAATCGAACCGGAATTCCCATCGAGCATGGCCGAATGAGGAGCGATAAACGTCTCCCTCGCTCCAGGAATAGTTCTACAGGGATTACATCGCCTTCCGAGCAGCGTCGTATCTTCATTATTCCACTGTCCAGAGATCGATGAAGTCGCGTCAAATCGTCAAACAGGATGCGCCACGTTGAATGAAACGAGGATCAAGAAAAAGTCCGCACCAAAATTCACGAGTAGCAGGCGTATATCGATCGCGAACCTGCTGGACTCACTGCTCCTGCTAAACATCGATACCCACGCGAGGAACGGTTTCCGTTTAATTCACGTCAAGTCCACTCTCGCGCTATCGCGTAACAAATGCCTATAAATACGCGAAAACGCAAAAACCTCGCCTCTACTCGTTCTGAAAACCGATAAAACCCAGAGGCGCGACAAAAACACTGGAATCGCCTTTAAACCCCTTATTAATTCTTTGAGGCAGAGGATTGCAGATCAAAACTAGACCCACGTTGCACGGGAATTTTATCGGGTTTTGAATGAAGCAAAATTGTATTTATTTTTCTATTATAATTATATTTTTATTAATAAAGATATAACATCGTGTAAAAGCAATAACGTACAATTGCCAATACAAGGAATACATTTGTAACATCGTTCAAAGATATTACCAACCGCTTTACTGAAATAAGACGAAATATAAATCTATGCAGGTGCAGCTACCGTAAGTATTTCGAGGTGGGACTAAAAATGTCCCACCATGCCGTGGAAACCATCGAAAAGGTGGGACACTTTCGATACCACCCTGCCCTAAGGAGTTTATCCCATCGACTCCTCTTTTGCGTGTGAAACTCGCGCCTCGAAGCGTCGCGCTTTAAGATTCCTGTTGCGTCCGAAGTCCCAGGGCTGGCACAATTAATGGCAAATTACAAATGGCGCGAGGACGAATTTCCTCGTCACGTTAATTCGGCCGTCAGGGCTCTTAATGCGCCTTAAGTATTCTCCCGCTGGTAGAAAAGTTAGCGGGCCCAGAAGTAGAGGCTGCGGCTTTGGTCGACTATCGCGACGCTCCGCCGTGCTTAGCTAATGAGCACAGCGCGCGCCTCTACTTTCGATGGAAACCGAATTAGCCTGCCGCAAGCACAGGCCCGAAGACAGTTTCATTGGGTAGCGGCCGCACGAGTTCTGTAACTGGATTTGCACAATCGCGAACTTGGGGGCAGATTTGCCAGGAGGCCGAAGGTCGCTTGGAACGGCGCTTCGAGAACTGGCCGCTGAATTTTTGCCAAGGATTTTGAGCCCGGACCCTGTGGACCGCTGATGTGCTTCTTTGGGAGAAAAGTATCCAGCAAAAAAGAGCATGAGCGCAAGTAGAAAACGTTGCTGGCGACGAATTAGCATATTAGTGAGTGTATTGTATATTATTATTTTTAATATATATCGTCTCTTTTTATTCGTCGATCAGTTCGCCTGCTAAGCAACTTGGGATTCTAATACGATGTTTCTTCTCTCGGAGATTCTGGGTTTTGGGTTTTGTATTGTATGTCCTCTCCGGTTTTATGAGCAATTTCTTCGGGAGTGAGAAGTGCGAGGACCGTTACTCCGTGATCTCGAGTCGATAATGCTTGAATAACCTTTTTTCTTTTGGCGAACGAGAAACGACTTTGCTTCGTTTCTTTGAAATAAGACGCGAAAATCCTTTCGAGTGACGCTGAGTTTTATAGAAAATTCTCGAGGGGAACTTCGAGGCACTATTACTCGTTCTCTTTTGATAATCCTTCGGAGAGGTATTGGTCAAGTGTTGGCAACTTTAGTTCCACTACTTCCCGTTATCGCGGTAATTATACATGAATGCACCAAAAAGTATCGTCGCCTTTAATGTCAAAGTTTGTCGCGGAGATAGGGAGGAGGAGTAATTCGCTTTGCATTTTCGTAAGAAGGATTAGTGCGCGATACTTTAAATTCCACTTGTAGTTTGCGAAAGTTTCGATTTCGCAAATAGTTGATCGTTGTTGGAATAAAGTTTCATGATCATTACGAGGTACACGACGAAGAAGTTAACCACGTTATTCTCGGTCTCGATTGAAATTCGATTAGCTCGCCGGGAGAAAAAATCTGTTTGGACGCAGTCCAAGTGTAAGTAATTTGCTTGCATACCTCATTACGATCAGATACTTTACTCTGAATTGCTCGTACCTTAACCTCGCGTACATCGT
This sequence comes from Ampulex compressa, assembly GCA_038496175.1. Taxonomy (NCBI): domain Eukaryota; kingdom Metazoa; phylum Arthropoda; class Insecta; order Hymenoptera; family Ampulicidae; genus Ampulex; species Ampulex compressa. The sequence goes on along the minus strand of JBCFXI010001289.1, from coordinate 4,072 downwards.
TACACTATTTTAAACTCCCACGCATCGTGAAAAATTAATTATATAAATACGATCGACGATTATCAAGTAATAAATAGTCAACGTATTCAATAAATCCAACTATTTTTTACAGAAATCGAATAGAACTTACGGATTGCGATACGAATCCATTTCCATAATTACACAGCTTGTAGCAAAAGCTGTATTATATATCAAATCATCTTAATCCTAAGTCCAACAGAACATCTATTCGCGCACTTTATATTCTCAATTCTCCCTCCGATCTCATAGAGTTAAAAGTCCAGTCGACCACGTCGAGTGTGCGATCAAAATTATTACTATTCCACGCAAAAAACATCCACGCGATCGACTAAACTTCCAACTCCAAGACGCCAAGCGTAGAAACAAAAATATAAAACATACGAATAAGCGCTCGGTTATACCTAGAATCGCCGATCGCTCTTCCCAAATACAAAGTTTCGTAAAAACATTATCCCTCTCTACTCCATTAAAGAATTAGCCACGTGCTACATTGCGACATCCTCGCGTCCGCGCTCCGCATAATCGAATTGCCAGCTGAGTTTCCTCGAAAAATGAACGGGGCAATTAAACGCATGTTTCATTCGCTGTCGCGCATCGTTCCATGGCGCACGATTAAGAAGCCAGGCGCACGTTTCTACTTTCGATGGAAATCAAATTAGCCAGGAGTGGCGCAGTTTCCCAGGGGCGGCGGCCCGGCCAGTTTCGTAACTGAATTTACGCAATCGCGAACTTGCCGTAGGATTTCCGGCGGACGAAGGTCGGACCGAGGGATCGTCGGGGATGGTACTTGGACCTCTTTTCAGCATAATTCTGGGATTAAGGTTTTTCGCGCCCCCGTCATTTCCCGGCTCCGCTCCTGCATTCGTTACCGGTATTGTATCGTTACTCTTCTCTTCCCCCAAAAGATAATTCGAACTTCCCCCCGCTGGAACATCCGCGTCCTGGAAATTCATCGAACGCTCGTACTGTACCTTGATTTAATCCGACGAAAGACATTATCTGTACTGTACTTTTATAATATTACTTATGAGACTGTATTCGCGCTTTAACACTATTCCTACCACGACTGTGATTTCTTTGAAAAATCGTAGAACTTTGAGGCGCGGTCGCTTCTGAGATTTTTCATGATTTTGTGACAACGTACAGATCGATAAATTAATCTATCGACATTTTTCCTTCATCTACTTTTTTTTTAAGGATATATTGAGCACATTTAAATCTGTCTGGAAAATGGCTGGTAGGAATAGTGTTAAGAAGTCAAGCCGTCTCTGAATTCGATTTCACGTCATTTTTGATAACTATAAGTATACTGAATGAGTATACTGAAAAACATTTCTTGGCTATTCTATATAATCAAGGACACCCCATTGTTACGTCGAGGATTATCCAGTTGTCCTGTGTCCGCACCATCGTGTACAGTATTATCCATACATAATGGCCTTCTCGAGGCGTATTAAATCCAACTAAATACCACTGAGAAAAGCAAGCGGAAACCCGATAAAAGCGCGAGGCATTTTACGAGGATGCGTATTACGCATTTAATGCGAATATTAATAGGAATATAATAGAATCGACAGGAGTGTCGAAGGACTCTGCAATCCCCGAGGGCGGTGGCAGGGCCGGGCGCAATATTCGCAAATTGAAGCACTCGGCGCGCATCTGGAAGTACGCGGAGCGCCGACAAAGAAGCCAACTTCTCAATATAGCGTAATGAAATTCCCTTCCGCGGGAGGGTGATTGACAAATGCACTCGCCTCAGTTTGATGTAAATTAGTCCAAAGCTGGTCCCCCCCCCCTCCCGGTAGGAAACCGCTTCGTTCGACGGAGGCCCCTCGCGGCTTCTGTAAGTGAATTTACGCAATCGCGAAGTTAGCACAGCATTTCTACGGCTGCAAGTTGGGGCAAAACATCGTTACGGACGGTACATTAGGTTTCCAACGAATTTCCGCCGCTTCAATTTTTCCCGGGCCCGTAATTGCCGCGAAAAAGCGGCCGCGCCTCGTTCGGACATGAAATTGCGGCCCCAGCTTCGAGCAGAATTGGCGAATCTCGTTCGAGGGATCATCCTTGGAAATCGATAACATCGAGGAAGCGGAATAAGGCGATTCAGGAATCGACGACAAATGCATTCTTCGGCCGGGAGACATTTTTTCCGCCCCCCCTCTCCAAAATCGAATTACTTTGCGGCGCCGGTTTCTTTGGGGATGCTCACACTCGGCAGCGAGCGCGGAAGTTTTGTAACTGAATTTGCGCAGCCTGACGCTTGGTGGGAACTTCCCACGACCCCTGCCTCGAAGAAACTGTCAAGACGTCTACCTAATGTTTCAAGAAGCCCCCTCCATAAATTGCGATTGCCTCCGCGAAGCGTTTAGTCAACCTGTTAAACCCCCCGTCCTTCGATCCAAAACTCGTCGGAGATCACGATGACGATTAATAACCCGTCCGAAGAGAAGCAGCTTATAATGATGATGGAATTAGCAGCGATCGATGCATTTATTCCTCCATCGATATGCCTCGTTCTCAACCCTTTCCAACTCGAATTATTATTTTATATATACAGTGGCCAATATATTTAGTGCCAGCCAATATATTTTTATATATATAATGGCCAATATATTTAGTGCCATATATTTTTATATATATAATGGCCAATATATTTAGTGAGAAAATTAAATTTTGAAGAAAAACTATTTAGAGTCACTCGATTAGTAGAAGCGGATTATACGGATGATGTCGAAGTGGCAGAATTCGAAAGTATTAAACCTTCACCGGCAAATCATTCGTTATGAATAAAATCCAGGTACTTCCTGCTTTCATATACCTTCAATTTCTCGTATAACGAGATCAGGTATGCGACGAATTCTCCTTCAAATTCCAGAGCTGGATAAAAAGTGGAGGGTATCCGACGAGGTTGTAACGGTCGGAAGGGTATCCGCAGGTAGGCGAATATGCAAGCATGGCGAGGCCACGTCCCTGACAAATTCTCCCCACTGACCGGAGCCGAACTCCGGCGCGGCTGCTTAATATTGGACGGCCGCAAATTGGCAAAATTGCTATCCACGATGGACTTGCCGACATTTCCGTTTGAACGAGGCGGAGACATCGACATTGGCTGGCGAAGGCACCGGTTAAGTGGTGCTGAGTGAAATGTAAACGCCAGGATGGGTACTCGGAGGGTGCCTGCACCTTGTGTACCCGGCTTCACCTCCACATAGTTCACCTCGTTCCCGTCACTTTCTCGCGTTTCGTGGAGAGCGTAATTCGATGTCTGATCGCGGCTGGAGACGCTGGAGCTCCGCGAAAAACCTGGGGGGAATTTCGAGGGGCCGATCGAATTAGATTCCAAAAACGAGCCTCTGTCGTGGTGCGAGGGAAAGGATCGGTTGGTTGTGAAGATTAGCGAAGTACTGTACTTTTCTTCGAGCGAGTAGTGAGAGTGAAAAGAAGCGACGAATGTCCGCTTGAGAAGTCGATTGAGTATCTATTTAACACCAAAGTACCGGCCACTTACGAAGCATATTTAGAACAATACCATATATATCCTTAAAAAAAAAAAGAGAGAGCGAAACGCATTTTCGATTAATCAATACGATGATCTAAATACTGCATGGAAATTGTGGAAAGTTTCAAATAATTCTTCGTCGTAAATTGTTACGATTTTTTAAAGAAATGACTGACCTGTTTTTATGACTGCTTTGGTAGTTCCAGTGTTAATAACCATTTTCTCCTTTATCGTGAAAGCTTATCCCGTCTAGCAAACGGATGTATAAATTCGATCTTTATTTAGATCAACAGTATCGACATGTTCCGATTACAGGATGACCACGTGTCGAGATTAAATTTCCGGTGAGAGCACAAATCTGCTATTTGTATAGAAACTAGATTTCAATCCACAGAAGAAAGATACTTATATACCTTCTTTTCAAATATTATCCTATTGGGTTGTTCGGAAAGTCATTTCGTTTTGTTTTTCGTTTTTCACCAACCAAAAACTACTGTGTAGAATTAATAGAACTTTTTCACACACAAGCCTTGCAATATCAGCTCTCAA
>JBCFXI010001288.1:0-62778 GCA_038496175.1 Ampulex compressa | reverse complement strand
GGAGACTCGCCTTCGCATAAGGATAAACATATTTTTAAGCAACTTCAACAAACTTTGTTAATAATTAACACACAAAAAATCTCAGAATTAAATCTAGAAACATAAGAATTCCATAGAAGCAGAGTGGGGCTAACGCAGAGCCTTATCCTCCCTCTACGCCCTACTTTAAACAAATGTGAGTATTGGTCCTACCAATTTCCTAAGACCATCGATTGGCCCTTAAGGGACACACTTTTGAATATAGAAAAAAGAAGCTGTCAAAGTCCAGAACGTCGCTCTTTACGCCAACTTGCTTATTCGGTTACTTTGTTGGTTAATCTCGACCACTGTTCCAGTCGTCCGTTTAAAAAAACTTACGTTAACAGTGTTTGCTCGATCGGTTAATGATTCTTTTCAATATTTCGCTTCAGTGTTATAACAAAGTCCTATCCGCCTGGTCCCAAAACTCACATTGGTAATTTAAAGATAATTTACATTCTTCTTATTAACATTTTTATTACTTGTAACATTTATTTAATTTCCTTCTTTTATTAATAAACTTAGTTAAATAGAAATTCCTTTGTTTAGAACCTCAGTCTCGCTCAGATCACTTTCTTTTTCTTCACGCGCGTTTATTCTGACAAGCACGAAAGATTGTTACGATCGTCGCTGCCAAAGAGCGTGGCCCCGATCAAACGAATTGTCGCTGCCAATGGAGTGGCCCCCGTTCGTTCAATAACAGTCCTTCTGCGGGTCTAATTTTTTTACTTTTATTTGATGCCATCCAAGGGTGGATTCCGAGTTAAAGAGAAGAGATTGCGGTTCCTAATTAAATCGGCTCTTATACAAAATCAAGACCCCTTTCCTTTGTTTAATCAGTTAGCATTAGTCTTAAACAATCAGTCAACAATTCCTACGATAAAATATAACCTGACCAAGATAAGTTTCGAACCTTCCTTTCCCAATTATAAAACCATTGCAAAAGGCGATCCCCGTCGTTTTGCTTACAAACTCCGCCACCTCATCGGAACTGATTTCCCCATAATTCTTCCCTCTCAGTACTCAATTCTTCCTCCTGTCGAAAAACCTTGAATTCCACGACTTGAACCTCCATCCCCGAGTAAAGTGCTCAAATGCATTGACTCAAAATCGGAGAACAAAATTCGAGTGTTTCACTACGGCGTGCCCTCACAATAGCATATTTGTCTAGCTTCGAGTCTAGCCTCGGGTCTAATTCTAGGCAAAATAAGACTGGTTATAAATCAAACAATCCGTATTTGTTTAATCACAAAAAATACTTCACACTGGTCTTTAAAATATAGTATAAATTACATTTTGTAAATGATATGTGAGAATCCATTTTTGCTATCTTGTTTATGATACAAGAGTAAATATTTATACAGTATAAATACTTATGTAGTCTCATCAATTCTTTAAGATTATTTCAATGTACAATCTAACTCTCTACTTTTAGGTTTATGCTGTGTCGGAGTTCTTGGATTTTTAAGTATACCAGTTCTTCCGGATATTTTCAACTTTGGGAAACATAATGTTACAAGAAGTCGAAAGCATCCATTCCACGCGGAGTACTTTGTTGATCCACAGGAACATTTTTATCCTATATTAATACACATGTACATATGTGTGTTAGTGACATTGGCATGTATAATAGCGTCTGATATTTTGTTTATAATTCTCGTCCAACATTCATGTGGACATTTTGCTGTTGCTGGGTATGATATAATAATTTTATGTATTAGTTTTTAATACCATTGCCAATAAGATATGATACATTTATGGCTTCTTTTATAATAAATGCGTAACACGTAAGACTATCCCTATAAAGTAAGTTGTAAAATAATTGACTTACAAAAAGTATAATAGCTACGATCAATATCGTATTTTTCCTGCTTTTAATAATTCAAAATTTGGTTCAATGATCACATGGGCAGAATTCTCTTGAAAAAGGAATATTGTAAATGTCAAATTATTTTTTAAATTATTATGTGTAAATCAAAATTTTATTCTGTGTAACAACCAATATTTCAGCTGTAGTTGCAAACTCTTATAAAAGTATTCTAAAATTATTATATGGTTATGTTCATTTGTTAAACTGGAAAATATATAAATTGATATATTGTTATTATATTTAATATAGATATATCGGCAGAATATTATGTTCAGATCCTGGAGAATTGAAGAGTCATGTAAAAAAGATATTGCTGACATATTACAGGGCAAACTATCCATGAAATACCGTTTCATTTACGCTAGATATTTATTCGTTATTATCTCTCATATAGGATGTTGAGTGTTTGAAGTTTCATTCGCGTATAAATGTCATGGCGACAATTTTGAAAATAGCACAGTATATGTATGTGTATGTGTATGTGTGGAATCCTATTTCAAATGCATGGAAATTCGTATTTGATTGCTTAACGTAGATTCTGTATAACAGATTATAATTCAATTTGTGTCTTAACGTGCAATATCTCCAAAGTAAGTTTCTTAAAATAATTTTTTTTTTGTTCAAGTATATATGCATTATTAAAATCCAATGTATAATTACAATTCTTCTTGTGAGAATCTACCAGTATATTGCTGTCAAAATTCGTTTCGATGTGTTCCTTATTTTAAGTTTTTTTCTAGTTTGGGCTACGTATATACTATTGTATGTATTGCATTGAATTCTATATATGACGTCAGATGAATCCACTTTGCTTTCTCTTTCATCTCTAGTTTCTATAATATTATTGTTCGACTTAAATAAAGTTATGAATTCAGTACTTGCATTAAAGTAGAAACACTAGGTGGGTTCTGGTACATGCGGCCGTGGAGCGGTGGCACCCCGCAGGGAGGGGGATTACCGATCGTGCTGCCTTACCAACCATACCCAGTGTTGCTCCCTATTGATTCACGTTCTTTCTACTTGATTGATCGCTCTCCACCGATCCACCCACTTCTAATATGGCCCGTCACCCACGCGCTTTCAATATGACTGATCGTCCACCTGCTTTTAATATGGCAGATCATTCATAACCGATCCGCCCGCTTTTAATACAGTTGGCCACCCCATGAAAATTCCCTCATTTTCAACATGTCCGACTCTATATATACTGAGGACTATGTAATACGCATGCGCGACTGTCCACCATTGTGATTCGCACAGGACGACTCACCATTTCGTGATTGAAAACTAGAATGAAACGCATCAATGTGTGCGGGGGGGGGGGGAGAAAATTTCTACACGCAATATGGATATAAGTTTAAAAACAAATTATTTATCAAAAGGAAGAAATATGTACAGTCGCTTGATCCTCGATGATGCTATCCAATTCTCACGCGTATATATATTTTGTCACATGCACTAGTATTTGTCTTTCACAGACACATTAAAAACTTTCCAGATGTGTATGTGTGCGAGTGTATGCGTGCGTGCGTGCGTGCGTGCGTGCGTGTGTGTGTGTGTTGTGAATGCTCTAGTAATATACTTCTTGTCCTTACTCGTATCCGTACTCACTTTGAGTTTATTACTCGAAAATCAGGCAGAAAGTAGCCGCCTTCGCCCTCGGAATTTTTTCTTTCCCTCCACGCTCTTTCTCTTTCTTGCAGTGGCAGCGATGAAAGGCCATTAGAGTTTTCCTTGCCTTCCTGATGTCATGGGACTTTTGCACCCTTACCCCTCTTCCCCATCTCTCGCTCCCTCTCCCTCCCCTTCTCCATCAAATTCTATTCGTCTCGCGGAACGAACGTCGGGTACGATCGCTTCGTAAAGGAAGTGCATTTTAAGTAGTTATAGTGTGAGTTTAAATTATAAAAAGTGTCTGCGATTGTAAAAATACACGCAAGGAATATACGGAACAGTTTTCTGTAGAAAGTGCGTTAATTTGTGAAAAATAATGTTATATTTTCTCATGCGGGGCATACAGATTGTAAGACAGGGGTCCGTCGGAGGTAACGTGATTCTTATTAACCGTGACGTGTAAACTGATACTCCTGTTGGTAATATCGGCGTCGGCAAAAAATCACAGACATGGGCGCAGAATATGATGAGTATCGATGCTTGACATGTAAGAAGGAAATAAGAAATCAATTTGTGAAGTGTAAATCATGTGCTAAACAATTTTTTCACCTGTGCTGTTCAGGGCAATATAAGAGCTATGACTGAAATTCAGAAGATGCGTCATGTCCTGATCCATTTTAGAAGTTTGCAAAAGAGAGACTGAAATTTACAGGATACGAAGTAGCAAGTACGAGTCGATCCATGCGTATATATAGGCAAATATACTGACTTATCAGAACCGTTAGAGAGGTAAAAGATGTAGAGTGTAAAAGAGGAATGAAAATTATGATGAAGGAGGCAGTGCAAGAGCAAGTGAAAGCTATTAACCTTTTCGTTACGGGTGCCGACTATAGTCGGCATCCATGCGACAACCTGTGTATGCGAGCACCGGCTATAGTCGGCGTCCACTCGACGACCTGTGTATATGAGTGCCGATTATACTTGGCGTAAGTGCAAAAACGGAAGACTACCAAGTGCAATATGGATACTTTTCGGCTCGGTTCTCGTTCAGTGTCATTACTTCGACAGAACGGGCTGCCGTAACGAAAGGGTTAAATAAGACCTGGAAGTGAATGTTTCGGATTACTTTATCATTTAATGTGATGCTGAAAATGGGAATAGAAGGGGAGTCGTGTTCTGCGTAAGAGGTGACATCAGTTATGATGTAGTTTTATCAAAAAAGATCGAGGCAAACTACTAATGTGTTGTTTTCGAGAAAAAAACTGCATAAAGGAGTAGTATAAAAAGGATAATGGTAGTATATCATTCACCGAGAGCATCGCACGGTCAGTTTATAAGGTTTTTAAAGGAGATAGCATAAGGGTTAACGATAAAATAAGAATCTACGATAGAAACAAGAATAGTATGCAGTGCTATGAAACAGTATGATGATAAACTAACTAAATATAGAAATAATAACAAAACAATTATAAATCTAATCTTTGCAAATAAATGTACAAGTATATTATAATCCTAAGTTAATGTATCACGCATAGATAAAAGAATGCAAGGATTTTAGTGGTGGGGATTATAATACATTTAATATAGATGAATTTATTAAGATAGTGAATGGAAATTTACGAAGGAAAGAAGATATATTGGGTGTACCGGTATGAAGTGAGCGTTTATTTTTATGAGAATGAAACACCAATTTTGAATGAGAAAGTAAAAAAAATGTTATTCAAAGTATTGACCATTGCTTTCTACACATTTTGACCACTTTTCTGGCAATTTGTGGATACCACGCCATAGAAATGTTCGTATTTTGAAGCAAATCAATCAGACACCCAATTTTCGACTTCTTCGTAGGAATCGAAGTGCTGCTCAGCCAATGCGTGTCCCATCAGTGAAAGCAAATGGTAGTTAGAAGGGGCCAAGTCTGGTGAATACGGCGGGTGGGGTAGCAGCTGTCCCGGACTCTCCGTGACTGCTGTCACCGAGTTTATGTCGCGGGCTATCTGCGATTTATAGTTTTTGGGTCAAACGTGCCTACGCGACACTCACCTGGGATGAGGCGATTTTATTAATCTTGGGCGAATTTTCTGAGGGATTCGGTGAATTCTTTGACGAAATCACCGTAAGGATGTTCGATGAATGGTTCTGGGGTGGATATAGGAGGTTGGGAAAAATCCTCTAGAGCAATGAAGCCTTCTTTTAAAACAAAAGATTTTATTGAAGATTCTAAGTTGAAGTAAAATGTTTTGTGGTTGAGCTTCCGTCCACTTCGAGATTTACGTTTAAAACTACTTCTCATCAAACTGACTCTGAGTCTTCTCGGTTATACCGATACGCAGTCGAGTGCGCCTCAGTCTTTTCGGAGATGACTTTGAGCCAGGACAGATCGGTTTGGTTCCAGATACTTGTATACTCTCCGATACGCAGTCGAGTGCGCCTCAGGCAGTCCACAAATATCGTAATGTTCACTACTTAAAGGGGAAAAACTCGATTAAGGTTTAAACTTAGATTTCGGTTTTGTCTTAGGCTTCTCAGAATTCGTGATGTTGTCAAAGAGTTAATGTTTTCGTGGATCTTCTCCCCGTTTCCTGTTATGATTGGGGTACTGTTTCGCGGCTTTGATTCTCAGCCGCCCGGTGTCGATAACTTAGATTATTTGGTCTCTCTATCTCCCCTTTCATAAGCGTAGGGACAGTGCACGTAACACAGCTCCCAGCCAAGTCCTTTGATTGTATTCTGAACCGGTTTTGTTTTGTGTGCAGGTGCATTGTCGTGTAACAAAATTATTTTGCCATATCTTCTAGCCCATTCTGGTCGTTTTTCGATCTATGCATGGTTCAAATTGATCATTTGTTGTCTGTAGCGATTAGTATTAACAGTTTCATCCGGTTTTAGAAGCTCATGATACACCACACTTTTCTGATCCTACCAAACACAGAGCATTGCCTTCTTGCCGAATCGACCAGGTTTTGCAGTCAATATTGATGGTTGTCTCGGATTAACCCCTGATTTTTTCCGTTTAGAGTTCTTAAAATAAAGCCACTTTTCATCGCCAGTAACGCTTCGATGCAAAACTCAGAAGTCAGTTAGAAATTGTTTGTCGTGCAACATTTAATATTGCTGCCATTTGCTTTTGACTCAAAGTATCATTATCATCCAATATTACTTGCAATTCGGTGTCTTCAAATTTTTTGGCGGTCTTCCACGTTCTTCATTTCTCATATCTAAATTATTATCTCTGAACTGTTGAAACCATCTTTTGCATGTTACTTCTGATAGAGCATGATCACCATATGTTTCGACAAGCATTCAATGCGACTCTACAGCACTTTCCTTCAAATGAGAACAAAAAATTAATGCCTTCTGCAAGTCATCACTTTCTGGTAAAAAATTCGACATTTTTAACACGATGAAAAAATATAATATTGTTTGTTCAATGACTTAATGTATATTAAATATGACAGATGTCATACCAACCAAACAAAAAAAAATAAAGGCTTTTTGACAGATATTCATGTAAGAGATAAAAATTTATGAATAATGTAATGGATGCACTAGATACCTTCGGCACCCAAGAAAATGTTTACAAATTCAACATATAGAAAAAGAAAAAATGGAATACGAATGAAAAAGAAGACATAGCGACAGAAATGGACAGGGGGATAAAAAAAAACATTGTATGAAAATACAGAACAAAATGGCAGTAATTAAAATAATTAAGACAATTCGTGAATACGGTCTGATTTCTCTGATTATGATGGAGCAAAATTTCAGTCGTCAGAACCACATTGCGCGTGAAAAGTAATTAAAGGTTTATGAAACTTTGGGAATACATGAAATACAGAAATTATAGAATCTATGGTGGGGAATTAAGTAGAATCAAGAAAAAGGCTTGGAAAAAATTGTACACTGGGGTAACTGGACTAAGACTCAGACCTGGGACAGTTCGTTTAGCAGAAAACTGCTCTAGCACTTAGCTATTCAGGCCCTCTGGTTAAGTTCTTTTCCAAGCCTGTTTGAAAGTATTGTAGAAAAAAAAAACTTGAAAAGAATTTGACCAAAGGATCTTTTTTTACGCGCGGGAGATCTTCATCTCCCTGGGGAGAGATTCGGGGAAGTGCTAGATTCGTATTGGCTAAAACCCCCATGGTGGCTATCTTTCTTTTTGTTTTTTTACGTGGGGGAAATCTTCATAGACTCCCCGGCTCCCTGGGGGGAAGCCGGTAGTGTGCCGGATTCCTACCGACTAAAACCCCCACGGCGGCCTTCCTAAGCGCAGGGTGGAAGGCACCGGGAAATGCTTAAGCAACACATTACAGTGTTCCCCCGCGCTGAGTCTCTTGTGCGTCCCTTACCTGCGGGGTCAAAGAAATCCCCAGCATACAAACTAATTTGACGGCGCCGCGCGACCGCAACGCTGACGCCGTCCCCCCCGGGGAATTACGTGCAATGGCGGCCCAAGCCCCCACTCGAACCACCTGTAACCCTCGCAGCATCACCTGCTCGCAGAAGGAGGCCACGGCGCGCCAGGACCTCTCGCTGCTTAGCATCGCTCTCACGACTGCCGGCAGCGAGAGGTCCTGTTCTACACTATCTTGAAGGACACGGTGCAGGCTTACCCACGCTGGGCAATGGTCCAGCGTGTGCTGCGCTATGTCCCGCGCATCGGGGCAGCGATGACACTGCGTCGTTCGTTCCTTCTTGATCCGACACAAGTACCCACCAAAGCATCCATGTCCGGTGACTACCTGTGTCATATGGTAGGTCAGCTGTCCCCAGGTCCTGCCCAGCCACTTTTCGAAACCGGGCAGGACAGCCGCGACAGCGTGCTGCCCCACATTCGTGGTTTCGGAGAGGCGTCGATACCACTTTCCTTCAGCGCGCTGCCGGGCTTGACGCTTTGCGGCTCCCAAATCAATCGCCCGTTTTGACAGGGTATCCCCATCTCCGCGAAGGGTGTGGAGCTCCTGCGCCTCCTTCGCTAACAGCTCCATAGGGAGCTGCACCGCCAGAACCACTTCCGCCGCGTAGGGGGCCGTGCGGTATGCCCGCGCGATCCCGATGGCCAGCTGTCTTTCGATCAGGCGCAGCCGATCCCGGCTGTGCTGGCTAGCCATCAGGTCGCGGGCTCAAACCGGGATCCTGTAAAGGGACACGGAGCGCGCGACCTCCGTGTACATGCGGCGGATACCATCACCGAGCCCCGCGAGATTCGGAAGGAGACGGCGCAAAAGGCCCGTCATCCGTTCTGCTTGGGGGGCCAGGTGATCGAAGTGAGCTGCAAAGCGCCACTGGCCGTTCAAGGTGAGCCCCAGGTATTTCATCCCCGAGCCCACGTCGACTACTGCCTGACCTGTCTGGAGCCAAGACCTGGACGGCTCCCCACGGCGTCGAGGGTTATAAAACCACATCGCCTCCGTTTTGTGGAGAGCCACTCGTAGTCTCAGCTCCTCTATCTTGTGGACGACGCAGGCCACTCTACATTCGTCGAGGCGGAGCGTCCCTCTGTAATCCCCCCCGGTGGCCAGGACTATCGTGTCGTCCGCATAACACGACAAGCTGACCTCGAGGGGCAAGACCTCGTCGTATGCGATGTCCCACAGAATAGGTCCGAGCATGACCCCTGTGGGCCGCCGCATCGCGTTTCCCTCTCCACCATGGCGTCGGACCTTTTTTCTTTTTGGGCGGGGAAAACCTTCGAAAGGCACCCCGCTCAATTCGTCCCGCAGGGCAGGATGGGAGACACACCCTCCCCGAGGGGGGGGGGGTCCTCCGCAATCCTGCCCCGGACGGGTGAATCGCGAGCGGGGTAGTGTGGGATTCTTACCCAATAAAAACCACCACCGTGCTGTCCCTAGTAGGCTGTTCTGCAATGAAAGGGGCCTCGGGGAAGACTCAAGCCATTACGTCCAGAGCCCCCTTCGCCTGCATTCAAAAGAGTATACTCACCGGGAGGGGGGGCGGCGGTTTAGCCCTGTCTCTCCCCATCTCCTGCCTTCGTGCGCCGGCCGTCTCTTCTCCTCGCGCGCGCTCCTCCTTTTCGCTGTCCTCTTCTTCCTCTTCCTCCCCGTCGTCCTCTTCTTACGGCGGATGGCTGGCGGCTCCCCTCGTCGCTCTCTCCTCTTCGGCCCTCCGCAGCTCCTGCTGCCGGGCCCGATGCTCGCTCCGGGTACGGGGGCTCTCTCGCTCCGGAACGGGTTCGCCCTCTTCGGAATCGGTCGACTCTCTGCCGGTTCGCTCGCGGCGCCCACCGCGCTCGCGAGCCCTCTCGGACTGCTCCTTCACGGCTACGACCTCTTCGCAGAAGGTCGTGGCGGAGCTCCAACCCTTGGGCCGCTCCAGCCCTCGGGCATGGCGTCGGACCTGTCGGGGTATTCCACCCACCTGTCCGATAAGTAGGACTCGATCACATCCTGGAGGTACTTCGGTACATGTTGACGTCGAAAACCCCCCAGGATGGCCCCCCAGGGCAGGGTTTTAAAAGCCGTCCCGCCCCGGGAGACAGCCGAGTCCGAGTGGGCCCTTACTCTTATCACTGTGTTAACGTTGGAGCGGCCCAGTCGGAAGCCGAATTGGCGAGTTGTCTGTACCTAGTTCATCTCGCAGGGCACGACGTACGCATTCTCAAGCTGGGCATAACTCTAACTTGTGCTGCGCCGTGTCCCGCGCATCCGGGCTGTGGTAGTAATCTTTCTCCATTTCTTCTCGTTCCGGCATTGGTACTCATCGAAGCAACCATGCCCGGTGAGGCACCTGCGTCAAACAAGGTCCCTAGGTCCTGACCAGCTACTTCACGTCCAAACAGATTGAGCCACAGAAATGCGTGGCCGAATATCGCTAGTAATATAAAAAATAAAGCTTGCCTGGACATTTATAAAACAAAAAATGTTTACACACGATAACTTCATATACATAGTAACAGGCAATAGCAGCATGGCGATAGAGAGAAAAATAAATATAACATTAAATGTAATGGAAGAATGGATGAATGTCGATAAATGGAAAATAAATGCAGAGAAAACAAACTATACGATAGTTGAAAGTATAAGAAAAGAGTTGAAAGGTAATGTTACTGTGAAATGCTTGAATAGTACGGTAATAGAGCAGGTCAATGTATTGAAGTATTTAGGCTTAATGATTGATGAGGAACTTCTATTTAACGATTACTGTGATTTTATGTTAAAGAACATAGGGAAATAAATTAGTTTTCTAAATAGAATAGGTGTTACAGACACACACACATACATATTCATATCGGCACCGTGTTTACGTTGCAGAAGTCCATAGAAAAATAGCCCTCTCGTGGTAACCGATTCTCCTTTCCTCGCGCGCGATGTTACCGCTGATTTGGCGAATAAGCGATACGTTCTGTCGGCGAAGGTTTAATCGTTGGACCTTCCAAAATTGATTTTCAGCTCGCGCGTATTTCATGTCTGTGTGTATGCCAAGCCGGGACGCGGGTAACCGGTTATCCGCGAATTCTGTTCTTTTGTGAGATTCCGAGAAGTGCGACATATAGTTATGTATCCGAATTTCACGAATATACGAGGCTAGCCCATTCATTGTAGTTCCTTCTCATAATTATTGTCCCTTTTCCTTTCCTTTTCTGTCCGCTCCCGAAATTAGAATAATTTCCACAACAGTAGGAAATGATGTATCGGCGTACACTATATGTACTATGTATATGTATGATAATCGTAGCACAGCATTCTGAATACTGTGTGACACTATTAGCCGATATGGGAGAAACGCAGTTAAGTATGTTACAATTAGCGTAAAGCCGGGTTATGAAATTCATATTGTAATATGACAGATATGCGAAAATTGAGTATATACTGTAAGCGTTGCAGTTTATTTCCATAAAGCAGAGACTATACTACAACATAAGTATATTTATTTTCAATTTTAAATAATATGATGGCAGAACAATTAAATAATAAACTTATTGTAGTTGAACATAGAACTGACAGACAAACAGGACAAACTGGAAACATTGGGGTGGACTTTGTAAAACAAAAATTGCGCAAGAAAGTTTATTTTCCGAAGGAGCAATAGCGTATCATATAATGTATTGCCAGGAGAAATTAAGTGGTGTGACAGATCAGATATATTTATGCGTACGTTAAAAGTGTTAATTATAATTAGTGTAATATAATCATATGTAACCATAATGAGAAAGGTAATAATGAATAAATAAATCAATCACTCAAACAAGCTCCGCCCCCTCACCTCTTTGCCTGCATTTTTTTAGTATCTTTCCATAAAAGGATTGCATTGGATCAGTCTTCACTCGTAAGCTATCCTAGCAAGATGACCATTTGTAATACTTTCCTGTTCGATCATAAAATTCCCTTCCTAAAATTCAACAAAATATTGTATGAGGTGGAACCTCTTGCAGCAAAGAGTGGCACCTGCGCATTAATCGAAAATGGACTAATAAAGTAGTTCCTCGCCGAAAATGGTTATACCGGGGCTGCTGTGATAGCTTTGAGCGACTTATTTACTTATATTTACCTACGCAAAAGGATGAAATTGAGGTGCAGCTCACGCTTATAGAGCGGCAGGACACGTCGAGCACCACCAGGATTATATCAAAGGATATATTGCAAACACGCCCATTATCAAAGAATTTTATAATGCCGAAACGCTAACTATATCCTTTCATACGTACCCTGAAGAAAAGATTGTATCTTTGCGTCATACGGATTCATCGGCTAGTCTGCGCATATCAAGACAGTCCGTGATATTCCTGCTCTCTCAAATAGATTACATTGATGTGGTTTGCACTATATGCAATGCAAAAGTGTCCCTCGTATCGTACGTATTCGAGAAATTTGTAACAGAATTATCACCGAAATATGGCATGCATGCATTACTTGTGGCTCTAACTTTCGGTCTGGAAAAAACCTGAGCAGAGTTCCTTCACTATCGCTTTTCGTAAAGTCCACCCTCATATTTACGCCTAATCTTACTGCTCATTCTATTATTGTGGTGCACGAGAATTTTAATGGTATTTGTACGTTTGGTAAAGATAATGCGTTGAAACAGTGCCGTCTTAGAAGCGGGCGGTCGCGCCAAACGTCGCACCATAATGTACACAAAGGGCGTAGAAATTTCGAGTATCCTATGGCCTCAAATGTATGAGGGTGTGTGTGTGTGCGTGCGTGCGTGCGTGCGTGCGTGCGTGCATGAGTTCGCGCGCTCCGAAAAATGCACTGCCTAGTCTTGTAGAGGCGGTTGGGAAAAGATAGTTAATTGAGACAGTCACGTAAAGATAGTTCGGGAAGTTGGATGCGAACAGTTACGAAGTACGACGTAAAGAAGTTAGTTAAGAAGTACGATGACCAAATCAATCTTAAATTCCGATTCTCTCTGGTTAACAGTAGTTTTAATAGTGTTTGTATGTTTTATTCCTATCAATATACTATATACATTTTAACAACAATTAACAACAATTAATAACAATAAACCCATATTTTACCACATAATTATTCGCCCATATAATTAACATATCTTACGCAATCCTCTCTGGTTTTTCCTTTTCTTCCTTCTCCCTTTTCTTTTTCTCCTTCATCACTACAGTACAGTTTTGCAGGGAGCTATTCATTGCAGTTAATTCATACGATCCGTCGGGTATGCCTTCGCGGAATGCCTTTTGCCTTCGCGAAATAGAATTTATTATTATTTCTCGAATCAATGTTAGGTATGGTGTTGAAGTTTTGAAAATTCATTAACCCGTCTCGTAATCCGCAGCATCGTTGAGAGTGATGGGGAGAAAAAAATCTGAGTACAATTTTGATTTCTTGCCCGACAAGGTGAGCCTGATCGACATTACGTACCGTAAAAGCTCTACCCGCGACTGAAAACATTACTTCCACGAGGTAAATACAAATCTAATTCTTTTTCTTTTTACCCCTACGACAACTACTCTCCTGAAACTTTTGTTACTGTTCTATTATTGATCGCAACAGTGAGTGTAGAATACCAATATACCAGAGCAGTTCAACGGGCAATTGCAAATCTTCGTAGGGATTGGAGTATTTGGCAAATTTTCCGCGATTAACGTAAGCTATCTAGTGCGTAACTAGTCGCACCATCATGTATATTAACCATCACACATTTGTTAATCCGAGGGACCTTGTGTGGTAGTTAGTGCACGCACAGAAAGACGCGTAAGTACGGTACCTTTTTCTTCGCACAAGACTTGCTCAATTGAATGCTGATTGTAGAACCGCGAGTTAATAATAAATTTATCGTTTGTTTTCTCTCCTCCTACTTCTCCTCCTCTTCTTCCTCCTACACTCTATCCGCGCCTGCATGTTGCAGTGGGCGCCAATCATTTTTTCATTTTTTTCATAACAATGCCCACACTAGCCGCTTCTCTTACGCGTGAGCCTAAGAGTCCGAGTAACGGCAGAAGTTCGCTACACTTCGTTGTTTTCAGTCTTCTGCTGCTTATTTTCTTCTTGTGTCCCCTCCTCTTTCTGCCCCTCCTCATAACCATCATTCTCGTCTTAATAACCATTGCGAGCTTCCTTTTAACGTTTATAGCACCCCAGGTAGTCTTTACAGCTAATCGTTCTCGTAGGATAGTATTTATACGTTCCTTGCTCTAGTATCTTGTTTGCCACATGATATTCTGCAAGGTCTATGTATTTCAAGTAGGCGATGTCGCGCTTCTGACAAACCGCATCCTGCGGATTTGTCCCACGCTCACACAGTACTAAGTGTTTTTTCAGACGTGTGCCGGGCTCGCAAAACTGATAGCCAGAAATGCCAGCTCGAAGGATAGTTTGTCGATTAAACTGTTCATTACTTCTACTCCTCCGTTGATTTTTTTCGTATCATCGCCCCCTGAGATGGTAATTGATGAATTAAGCAATGATCGGCGATGGTGAGTCTCTAAATGCCATCTGCAATTCTTCTGCACATGCGGAAATTTATTACTAAAGGTATCAGCTCATCACCCTCGTTACAATCTTTATTTCCACTAGATTGTTATCAGCAATGGTGCTTGATACATTGTTGATTATAGGCAGCAAGAAACAGGTCAGACCAAAATTTTGCAGAATGTCAGCTCCAAATTGATTCGATTTTATGTGAGAAAAAAATTTTAAGGTATGAATTTTATTAGATGATAATCTTGCTATTCCTATTTTTCCTTCTTATCTACATGCATCGATGCCATAATGTAATTGTACGATTTTAAACCGCAAAATTGCTGCTTTAAAACCGCAGCTGTATGCAACTGCGGGTATGAGATCGGTTGACACAACCACCAGGCACAAATTGAAACTATTGTGCACCATTTACAGTAATATATAGATTGCTGATTCCGCGAAGTTCAAAGTTGCTGATTATGTGTGAATTAAGTAAATTTAAGAATGCTACACGTCAGTCTGAACTATGGAGATTTTCAAAAATTGTGCAAGTAAAAAGGACGAACGCTGTAACATATCTGCCACGTAATATTGACGAGCAAGAAGGATTTTATGAGTCGGAATTATCGCGAGACTTTATTCCGGATGTCCACATCGTTAAGAAGGTTTTACGGGGAGTGGAACGGAAAATCAGATCTATGCCAAATTACTGGGAATGGACTCGCCTTTTAATTCGTGGATTGACAACAACAATGGATTGCAATTAGGCTTTTTATTGAATAATTATATTCTATGTGTGTATGTGTATGTGTATTCTATTCTATTCTATAATATCCCCATGGTAGGGTAGCGTACGAGTTTGCAATTAAATATCTCTTATCGCCGTGGTGGTTTAGGGTTATTTTGTTTTCTTTTATAGAATGTGCATTATGCTGTCGGGATCACATCAAATTTTGTTCCTGTACATTCGTACTATCATTCAAAAAGTACTCCACATAATCGTCGAATGTTATATACCGTGATAGAACGTACATTTTGACGCCCTTATTTTTTTTCTTACATTTTATACCTAGCCCATTGGGCTCAATAGTTCTGGTCGGATAAATTTTTGCCCGTAATTCCACAAATTCATGCATAATCTTATTATTGTTCTGATTTTTTATAATTTTTGGAACCTGCTTGTCGTCATCATAATCCCTCACGTCAAACAATGCTAAATTATTTCGCATATTTTCTCAGTTTCATCTCAGTTTTTCGCCTTCTTCCCTTTTAATGGTAATGTTGCTGTACCTTTCTTTTTTATGATGTAGGTGAGGAGGCATTCGAAATCTACGTGTATGATCACCAGGACGAGATCTTTGTTTTTCGCATTCTTAAAAAGCATCCACAAATTGTCAATTTTTGTAGGGTTTGATAGAATAATGCGCATATTGTAAATGTTGCGCAAGTTTTCCGCCGACCAGAAATAATTTAGACATCGAGACAGATTTTTGATTAGCATGTAATGGGTGTGCTCGGTGTCGTTGATGTTCAAAAAGTTGACATGTTCATCTCTGGGCTTCATGATGTTGCGCAATGATACACTTATGTCTCTCTCTCCTTTTGGCTCTCGGATACTTCATGTGCGTAGACGTTTTTAGAAATGTCGTTGTTCTGCTCAAAGTTCGCAATTTCCTACAATTCTCCGGGAAAAGCGATGCTCCTCACATGTAGCACATTTCTACAGCGAGGATATAATTGCACCCGATTAGCATTTCTATCCTTAGGATACAGGACAGCCACAATTTCCCATGCAAAGCATGCATTACCCTCGCTGTTTATATTAATCACAGTTTTCTTCCTGCTGATAATGGCAGGCATCTCCAAACTGCATCATGCATGTAGCGGGTTATGCTTATTGACATTGATCCATATGCTTTGAATTTGGACAAGCGCCCAACTGCTATCCCACTCCTGGAACTCTTCCATTTTCCCCAAAATCGGTGCGATGACGTGCTACTGATACCATTCTTCCATATAGGATGATATGTCTAATGTGTAATTTTTCGTGCTAAACGACTTTACTTAATTCTCCACATTGGTATTCGAGTATTCGCTATTTAATTCTGTATTCACTCTGAGCGTGCGATATGTTCCGAGCATTCTACAGGCGTGGTCGCTGATCAATTTTTAGGTTTTCCGAAGGAATCCTGTCGGATCCAAATATGAGATGTTGACGACTATAGCGGCAAACAATCTGCTATCAGAAGCAGATTCTACGTCAATCTAGAATAGGTGTTCTTCTTCCGTATTATGCGCTTCCAGCAAATTTTCGCCACCGTATCCTGCTCCGCTGTTTGCTCCTCTTCGACCCCATGTAACGTAATTGCTCGCAAATATTTTAAATTTCTAATCTGGACTCCTCTTCGTCGATACGGATTGTTGCGACTGGTCCTGCACTAACACCTCCAATAGTCATAACACTGCCCTATTAAATCGGCCAACTCTTTCTCACCGTTTTGTATAAGAAGAAAACATACTTTCAATGTATTGTACAATTTGGAGAGAAAAACGCGTAGCGCAAAAAGGAAAAAATTAATGAATATGCTAGTGTATTTTAAAAAAATAGCGTTTTGATCCAAAAATAGAGCTTATATATGCTCACATACTAGGTGTATAGATATGAAATTCGGGATATTATGGTGAAATTATTCGCTATATGTGAATTTGGAAATGGTATTCGATTTATTCAAAATATGTGCCGTTTGAATCAATACACCTTTGCCATCTTCCAGGCAAAATTGGTCAGATTCAGTCGACGCGCATCGCTGTGGGTCATATTGCGCATGCGAAATATATTCGATGGTTGTCTCCAAAGGATACTATGCGGTTGCCGGATATAGTCGGCGTTCGGCACCGCGGTCTAACGTGTGGATGACAGATATATTTGGCGTTTGGAACGAAAGGGTTAACCAACATTGTAGTGTATGCCAGTGCGTCTTCGTATAGCAACATCACGGTGCTATGTTGACTTGCCCAATCTGGCCGTTTTTTGATGAAAGCATAGTTTAAGTTAATGAGTTGTTACCTGTAACGTTCCCCGTTAAGAGTTTCTCCACGTTTCGCCAGTTCATGATACATGACTTTTTTGTGGTTCCATCAATCTCGCAGCAATGTTTTCCACGCGAACTAATCTGGCCGTGGCGTAGATGGATCAGATGCATCTGGGTTATTCCATGCTTTTGCGCTTAGGATTGTTGAAAAAGATTCAGTTCTCATTCCCCGTTACAATACGATGCATAAATCCCTTTCTTTCATGACGTTGAAGCAGCAATTCACATTTGATTTTAGAATTTTCTTGCTGCGCTTTATCCAGTTCACGCGGCACCCATTTGCCCTATTTCTGGATCTTTCCTATGGCATGCAAACGCGTGCTGATTGTTACTTGCATCACGTCTTCTCTTCTATGAATTGTTGTTGTATTTGAGTGGGATTTTGACTCAAGAATGCCTGCAACTCTGCGTCTTCAAACTTTTTTGCTGGGCGTCCATTGTCCTTGCTCTATATATCCATATCGCTTCTTTTGAATCGCCTAACTCACCTTTTATACTCTCCTTCATACTACCTTTCATACTCTCTAAGAATAAGTGCCATAAGCCCCCACAAGCAACTGATAGCAACCAGCAGCCGATTTGTGTAAAAGGAAGTAAAGCATAATCACATCCCGAAAATGGTCTTTTTTTAGAACAAAATTCAACATATTACATGCTCTGTACAGAAATGACGCTTCCACTTGTAAACAATTCACACTGGTAGTTGTAAGGTCTACTGACACTACAAATCACCGCAACAAACCACATTTGTCTACCTAAGAAAATGTACAAGTAGCGTGTAAGTAGTGTTAATAAGTGTCCCCATTAAGCGGGGGTAGAAGTAACAATTTATGAAGAGGTGGGGAGTGATATCGTCTTAGGAAAAAATGTCGAAGTGAAAAGTAGTGAAAGTCGAAGTGAAAAACTCTCTTCCCTTCGCAGGTTAAGATGCTTCTAAGAGGCTAAGGGTGAAGATATCACCATAGAAAAAAATGTTATTGAGAAGAGGACAGCTCCCTTTACAAGGCCCGATGGAGTCAGGAGGGTGAGGAAAACTGCGTCGCACCACCCCCCGGGAGAAAGAGGAAGAAAATGGAGGGAAAGGGTCCGAAATTTCTGAGGATAAAGACGGCCACTTTTAGTCTAATTTTCAAATAGTAAACGTGAAGATAGCATTATGCATATGAGAAAATATAGTGTTTAGAACAAATTTGACAGAATAACATTTAGTTGTTTTTCTCAGATGTGTTAAAGGTGTTTACACACACTACGCTTCCATTAAAAGTTTAAACCCTTCTTGTTGCGGATGCGCATTTTGAATTCCGGCGCCGTGCTTGTGTCAGGGAGGTTCTCGCGCGTGTGGGCTCCTTGTGGCTCCCGCCCCCCTTTTCCTCGCGCGTATCTATGGTGCGTAGGCGAATAAGCGATGCGTTTCGCCCGTTTTGTACGAGATTATTGGGCATCGCCGAATTTCCGTCCGGTGGTAGGCTCGTGCCACGCGCGATCTTCGCCGGTGTGTCCGCCGACCCGCTTCGCGACTTGAGAGTTTTTCATTGTTCTTCCAAGGAGTAACACGTGCTTGATACCGTTCCGAGATTATATCATTCCATACGACAAAGTTTTCGTTTCCGTGAATTCTCCCCGTCCTCTTTCCTTTTCTCCTTTTTACACAAGTCAACTCCCAAGAGTTGTTCCCAGCTCGTCCAGCATCCTTTCGATTAATTTCCAACACTTCTTCATTCATATACGTGATGATAACGAGAATGGATGACTGAAACCCACCTGAATCATGGAAGAGAATAACTTGTGTCATGATTATTCGCGCCGGCTATCAAAATATGGAAATTACGGTCGCTGCCGAATGCTCCCTGAACACTGTGAAAACAATCCGGCATAAACTGAAAAATTCCAATAGAGATTACAAGGCTGTGGTTAGAAGAAAACAACATAACAAACAATCTGATTGCTCTTGCACAACGGAATTCTTCGAAAATCTACAGGAAAAAATGTTGGAAAACCCGAGCATCGGAATTCGGGATCTTTCGCGAGAATTGAATGTTTCAGCTTCTACTATAAATCTTGCACTCAATAAAGACCTTCGCTACTATTCATGCAAGCGTCGCACAGGTCAACTTCTTACAGAAAAAGCCTGCGAAAATTGTCTGACAAAGGCAAATAAACTTCTGAGCAAAGTGAAACGTCCTGCTGAAGCAGAAACACTCTGATGCTTTTCCGATAAGAAAAATTTTTGCTAAGATCAAAAGTATAACACACAGAATAACAGATGGCTTGCATACAGTTCAAAGGACACTTCTCGAGTAATGCAGACTAAATGTCCCCAAACTGTCATGGTTTTTGGATGTGTACATTTTTCGCATTTTTTTTAAGAGAAGGTCTCAGGTAGAAATCAGATACCTGCGTGGAAGTGATATACTACTGTAGTTAAGCCCTGAATGATGAGGGTAGCAAATAATAGGCCATATGTATGGCAGCAGATTTCGGCCCTCTGCCACACCTCAGGGAAGAGTCAAAAATGGTTGTTAGCCAATTTTTGCGACTACACCAGTCCCAATGTCTGGCCTCCAAACTCTCCAAATCTTAACTCCATGGACTAGTATGTAAGAGGCACGACCAAGAAAGACACCAATCTCCGAGCAAGTGCTACAAAAGCCCAGTCAATCGACAGGATTAAAGCAGTTTTTAACCCTTTTAGTGCCAGACGACGATATATCGTCGTTCGCTATACTTGCGAAAAGTGCCAGCGACGATATATCGTTGCGCATCCAATAGCGCCGTACTATTCGCATTGCGAGAGAACTGCACCTCAAAATAAATTTAGAAATCGTTATAAATGGTTTAATCTCATTGTAAGAGAATTAAAAAAATTGTTTTTGAATAAATCTTTTTGTTATATTCTATACTGGTTAGTGTCGAGACAGCCTATATGCTGGAGCGACGTGGTAGTATCTCGAAACGGGCCAGCGTCTTGGGACTGTATTTGCGACGTTGAATAGACACGTAATCATAAGTATGCGATTATGATTACGACAGAAAATCTCTTTGAACAGAAAATCCATCGAACAGAAGATATCACTTTGAGATGGCGGGAGGAAAGCTAATTAGTCTTTCCTTGGACTTTCTAAAGTGCGTTTCTAAGCAGTGTTCGTAAACCGTCAGTTATTTTATACAACATTTTTGCAAAAACTACACCCTTTTACGGATATGGATGACGCAGAGTTAGTTCGATTTATTGATGTGCTCGAACTAAATGAACAAGATGTTGACAGTGATGATCAGTTATGTGCACCAAGCTATCGCTATATTCGTAGAATATATAGCGATACAAGATGAAGATAACATTAGCGATAGTAAAGAACCTATTGAGAATTTTTGTGAAGTTACAATGACAAATGATAGTTAATATAACCCGCGCTCATCATTTTTGGAAACCGCGGGTCCTAAACATGTGCTACAGAAGAACTCAATACCAATAATCTATTTCAATTTATTTTTCACTGATGAATTCCTAGACATGTTGAAAATTAAGACAAATCGGTACGCAAGACAATTTTTAGAAAATGCCAGAATATCAAATGCATCCAAAGCTGACGATTGCTGTGCATCGTGCAGTTATGCTTCTGTTCTCAGGACCGATATTGGTTATTTTGTTAAAAATGATTAAAAATGTTATATTATACTTCATACTACCTGATATACATAAAACTGTGATCAAATGATGACTGTTCTTATATGCAAATACTGTTTGAAGAAGAGCAACCTGTTTTTACGTTTTTCATCATGTTTTATATTCATGTTTTTTATTTGATTTTTACTAACTATTGAAATACAATTGGCATTACATTATTCTCCCTTTCTTCCCTAATACGCTGCATTTTGAATTTTTCAAATATTATTCTTAGTTTGGTTTTTATGACCGTTTTTCTATACTTTGGTAAAAACGTCAAATTCGTCCGATTATCTTCGCATAGGCACCCGTTTGGCGCTCGGCACTAAAAGGGTTAAGACCCTTCTCAGGGTTAGTGTAAAATCAGCTTGCTCCCGGTTCCAAGGCCGGATTGAAGCTGTAATAGACGCTAATGGTGGTTAGTTTGAGTAAAACTCTTTGGCAATAGTGTAATTTCCTTATCTATTAAATTTCTTTTAAACCTATTAAATTTTGTAATCACCAATTATTTTTCCTTTTTCCCGATAAAACTGTCAAATTTATCTGAAAAAACCGTGAGTAGTTACTAAACTTTCTCATTGTTGCTTTTAATTTGTGTACAATCGGTGTAATGTACAGAATAAATATGATTTTCTCAGTTGGCTATTCATTATTATTATTACGTAGTGTAGAAAATTCAGATTTTTAATTATATTGTTTTTGATTTTTTGAGGAACGTGTAAACATTCATTTACATTATGCTTTTAATTCGATTTATGCTTCGTTTTTGGAATTACATTTTTGTCAGCACCACCGCCGGGTCCACAAGATTTTTAATTATGCTGGTTCTTTGCGATATATCGCGATAAGAATAAAAATTGATGTATTTACTAAACTAAACTTCGATTTGTGATATAAATGAAAAGTTATTCCGTTGTTTACGTTGATTAAAATAACTGTGAGAATTCTGGTAAAAGTTTTGTTTCATGCATGAACTACATCCTGCTGTTATAAGAATGAAAAAGTTGGAACAAATATTTTTCAGTTGTATTGTTGTGTTTCTGATGCTATTAACAATTTCAAAACTATTGGTAACGTGATTTTGAGACTGAGTAATATGCTTAGAAATTATATTATGTAAGTACAAAGCAATATTATGAAAACCAATCTATGGAACTATTATTCTAAGTGGGTTACTCGATTTATGTATTATTGATAGGCTATATACTTTAGGAGTAACAATGTGTGCAATTATTCAGGTAACTGAAAGTAAATTCTTATACCAGATTGTTATGTACCTATGTTTCAAGTAACAACCTTAGTGAGTTATTTGTTTGTATGAGTTAGTTTTAACTAATTTTGAAGTACGCATTATTATTGTTTAAATATTATTCTATATTTTTTGTATAACCCCCTTTTTATCTAAAGCTACTGTGATTTTGCCTTTATCAGCTTTCGTGACAAAGATATTGCTCTTTTCATGCAGAGGTTGCATTACATTTTATCCGGTATTACTGCTGCACTACAGTTTAGTTAGTACCATTAAACTATTTTCTGCTGGATTATTACGGTCTGTTTGTTGAATAAATGTTCTAAGTGTTGTCGAAGGTTTTGGTTCTTAATTCTTTACAACATTTTTATTTATATTATCTTGTACGTTGTGTGTAGTCTACATTTCCTTTTACAATTACGCAAAACTGTTTCTTAGTGATACGGTTGATTTTAACTCACGCACTGAGACTAGTGCTTAGATCAGTTATTTGTAAGAGGTTGATAGGAATGTACATATTAGAATAATATGTTAAAAGTTACAATAATATATCCTCAAGAATATTCTGTGCGTATGATCATTTAATGATATTACACAATTTAAAACTTAAAATTCAGGGGAAAATAATATGTAACTTTAATGTGTTGAAGTAAATAACAAAACAAATGCTTTAGAACTCAACTTTTTATTTATTAACATTTCATAATATGTTACAGTGAATACATTTTGTTTCTGCAGCAAGAAATCATATTTTTTACTGGAAATATTTCTTGACTGGTAGTTTTGCATTAACTGTGATGGACTACCGATTGATATTTTTTAAAAACAATTTTGTCAAATGTCATACATGTTCTCATATTCTTCTGAAATCTTTAATAACACTTGTTAAGAGATCATGTAAAAATTGGTAATTGTGCAGAAAATCTTCCGTATGCAAAGAGTCCCAGGTGTATATTGTCTTATCGAATAATATCAATATTAAAAATTGATGTTATTAAATATTCCACCATGTACATTAAAAATTATGATTTTTTTGTATTTACTATTTAAATAAGCATATTTGCACGCCGGCCGAAGTGATTAGTCTTCTTGTCATTCTATTAGATAGATATAATTACTCCTGACTCTTCTTGCTCAAAATTAAATGAAGTAGAAAATTGGTCTTGCGAGCAGTTATGAATTCTAGGTAGAATAAATGCGTATGAAAACAACAATTTGTTTACGACGTGTCGACCCTGTTGCTCAGATCTATCCCATTGTTACCTCTAATCCGTTATTTCTTCATTTAATTTCTGTTTCCCCCCTTTTCAGGTTCTTTCCCTCTATGTCTTATATTTCAATTTCACTGCATTCAATTTACGTTCGTTTTCCACCTATTCTAACAGTTGCTCATTTTTTACTTAATCTCTATCCGCACATTCAGTATTTATCTACATACACGATGTTCCATGTGTTCACTGAAATTTATTATAATTTAATTTGTAACTCTGTAGGTCAATATATCTGACGATGGCCCGTAACAGGGTGGAAAAGTCGTAAACTTGTTGTTCTCTTACCCATCCACTCCACACAAGATTCATAACTGCTCGCAAGACCAATTTTCTAATTCATTCCATCAAATTGTTATTCTATTATACAAAAATATATCGTTGCGCCCGACATTGTTACCAGAGCGTCTAATTTATTACAACTAGCATAACTCTTTCTTTGACAAACTGCAGTCGTTCGTTAATAACTACAACAACAATCAAATATTAAACTCTTCTTCATCATGAAAGGATATCTTAAACGTCGCAACGATATTTAAAGTCGTAAATGTGATTTATGTAATTAAATTATTCAACTTATAGGTTTTGCTTGGAAAATGCATTTTCTTTGTTTGATTATCCACGAGGAATACGGAGTGAGAGCCTTGACTACACCATCCAACGTAAAATAATTTTTGGCGTGAGATATCACAAAAAAGCAATAATGTTAGTTTTATTAGATGTTCAAGAATTGTATTTTGAAAAATGAAGCTTGTAGCTATTAAAAATCATTTGATAATTCCAATAATTTTATAATAATTTTACATTAATATTGTATGTTAATATTATAACAAAGTTATTATATACGCACTAATTTATATTTTATACATGATAAAGGTTCGCAGCATCGATAGAAGGCTTTTATAGCTGGACGTTGTTTCTACAACTGGGGATGACTATGATTTGCACAAGCTTTACACTAGCCAGAGTGAGTATATATATATATATATATATATTAACTATGTTAAAACATTAATTTAACCTAATTTATACCGTTACAGATTTCTGTATAACATGTTCCATGAATAAGACCCAATATGTTTATCACATAGTCACTAACAGTAACGTATATGTAGCACTGTTGTAATAATTCAGGTTGATTATGATAATGTCACAAACTATCAATGCTAGCAATTGTTATTTACTTGGATGTAAGGAAATTCACGGTTTTTGGAGTCAAGCGTTTCTGTGCGACACTCCGACGGTATGAGGCAAATCAATTAATGTTTTTGGGCTTATTTCTCGAGGGATTGGGCGAATTCTATTACGAATTTACCGTAACAGTCAGGTTGCTGGATGAATGGCTCAGGAACGGGTGTAGGAAATTGAGGAGAGGTGTCAATACCACCAGAGCATGCTTTTGCAGCGTAGGTTTCTATTGTAGACTGTTTAATTTGAGATAAAATCTTTTAATATTGAGGTTTGGCCCACCGCGAGATTTACGAATGAATTGAGTTCTCCTCAAACTGGTTTTTGGTCTTCTCTGTTCTACCGATACGCAGACAAGCGCACCTCATTTCCACCGGAGGTGACTTTAGATGAAGACAAATCAAAAAGCTCGTTGGTTTTTTTATTACATAGGAGAGTGTGTTTTGAATCCTCAAAGATGTTTCGATTTAGAAGAAAATTGTATGTTAGTTAATCTTGGATATTTTCGGATTGTGCGACGCACAGGTGAGTGCACCTCAAGCAATTTAGAAATATCCTAGTGTTCTACGAACCAAATGGAAAAAAACTCAGTTGAGAATATGATACGCACGGTTAAATCTTACTGGTAAGGATTAACGAATCAGGGAGTTTGAAAGATTTCGCGCTATTACGAACTTCGCCTACCGCATGTCGGACGACGACAACGAGTCGAAATTAACGAGTAAGTGAGTAAGTCTGGGTAAATGATGCACACTGAATCATTAATTTGTTTCCTGACTCCTGATGGGGAACAAGGAAGAGTTGGAATACGACCGTGGTGGTGTTGGTGGCTGGTGTGTATTGACCCAGATTAGTCCGGACTCTATGATCAATACGCGCACTATTTACAAATTGCGCAGAAATGTATAATTATGGTTGTTACAATAAACATTGACATATTTAATTGTATTATTCGTAGAAACGTGCAAATGCAACATTATAGAGCTAAATATAACGTATGTTACGTATGTTATACGTAATAACTCCGATGCAAATGTTTTTTTTTAAAGGAATCTTTTTCAACTTAAAAAAAAATTTATTCTTCTCCTGCCTCCTTGAACTAGCAATGCGTTATATTTGGTTGCATAATGTTGTATTTGCACGTTTTTATGAGTAATACAATTAAATTTGTCAGTGTTTATTTTGACAACCATAATTGTACATTTCCGCACAGTTTGTAAATAGCGCGCGTGTGGATCATAGAGTGTAGGCTAATCTAGACCAATTGGCCACAGCTGTCTGACGTCACCATGGTCTTATTCCAACTTCTTCTTGCTCTCCTTCAAAGATCAAAGAACAAATGAATGATTCCGTGTCTACTGCCTTATGTATCACAGGATGCTCCTTCGATTAGACCTTAATGAGAATTTTCTAATGCAACATTATCAGCATGTATTCCATTATCGGTCGATGCCCGTTCTCCGAATATTGGAGTCGATGATCACGAGCATCGCCGATGCGACAAATTCTGGCACGTCTGTATTGTTGGGTCATCTCTCAATTTCCTTTACGGAGAAACGGTGCTCGTCATAAGAGATAAAAAATATAATCTTTTTATATTTATGCTAATAATTAATTTAAAATTCAATATAAGCGCGGCACTATCCAATGCACTTTAAAGTATTTGTAGTACTTTTAATATGTTTTAAGCTAAAAGTAAATTAAAAAGTGTTTCTTCAGATATTTCTTATAATTATAAATTCTAGTTGCTTACGGATCATTTAATTGAATATTACAAAACATAAACATTAAAATTACACATAAAATACGGGCAATACGTCACGATGTTTCGTGGTTATTAACCCTTTCACTACGGACACCGACTATAGCCGGCGGTCGCGCGAAGTACTGTGTGTACGGATGCCGATTATAATCGATGTCCGCGAGACGTGCTGTGTATACGGGTGCCGATTACAATTGGTGCCGCGAGACCACCTGCGCAGACTCGGTTGGTAAAACAGAATCTACTGTATCGGTAGAATATTTTTTTGAATCTAATGACTCGTACTGAACTAAATCCTACTAAAAACATATTTTGCATACGAAATAAGTATCTTCAATTTTTTCGATTGCATGGTGAACTATTTGTAAGGCTGAAAACTATAATAGAAAACTAGGCTTATAATATAAAATCTTTCTTGAACCGATATAAGTCGGACAAAATATAGGTTAAAATAATATTGTAACGCCGGCTGAGGATGCCGCGTTACGCTAGCAGAGCGACGGTTGTCAATGGGCTTGTTGACACCAGAAGACTCGAGTGAGACAGCGCGCCGACTTCGAGTTTGCCGGACGCGATCTCGCCTTTGAGTGAACGTTATTGTATTCAAATAAATATCCTCGTTCCTTTTATTCTGAGTTGTGTTGTGTTAGTGTTGTCACGGACTATCCGTGACTATCGAAGTTATGTCGCGGTTTCGCGTCTTCCCGATTTATTTACCGAGATTTTAAGATAAAGAAAATTACGGTTTCGGGTCAAGCGTGTCTACGCGACACTCCTCTAGGATGAGACAAATTAATTAGCACGTTGGAATTTTGGAGGTTGATGAAGGATATCAACGAAATGTTCCGCAATAAAGGCTTTTCTTGTTTTCTTTAGTTTATTATAAAAAGTTCTTAACCTTTGAGTTCCGTCCACCGCGTATTTTACGTTTAAATTGTTTACTCAGAAATTCAAATTCTCCAGGGCTTTCGATGCGCAAGTGAATGCGCTTCAGATTGCCCGGGATTGTCTCAAAATTCCAAGTCATTCCGATATTTAAAAGGTTTTGATATGCAAGTGAATGCGCCTCAGAAAACTTAAGGATATCTTAGGATTCTGTGTCTGGATGGAGAAAAACTCGGTTGAGAATATTTACACAAATGATCGAATCTTACTAGTTAAAACTTAAGCGTAGGGAGATCGAGACTGTCGCGAACGTTACTGTCGCGTCTAACCATAATTGTCTAAATTCTATCCCTATTGTCTAAATTCTATCCCTCCTTAGCCTAAAAATTCCAAGGGTATAACGAGGTCCTGCACGTGCGTCTGTGGCATGTGCGTTAGGTTTCTGTTTATCCGAGGGTCCTACAGTCCCAGGCATTGACAATGAATCCTCACGCCTGTGAGGATTTTAGGAACGTCTTATCGTCTTCTGGTATTAAGATGCAATATTATGGGTCTAGACTTTTGGGCGCTTGATTCCCCTAATTTTCTGTTTACTGGGTCCTTGAGTTTTTCTCTTTCACTATCGCTGACCTAACATTTGGGCAACTGGCATGCAGATGTTACATTTCGCTTTGGTTTGTTTCTCGATTTCCCTCTTATTAATAACTAAGTAAGTATCGTGCGTCCAAAAACATTTCTTTTTATATATAACAAATTTACCCTCAGATTCTTCTTACTGAAAATTCAATAGCACGTCCTAGCCCTTATCGGACAGGTGTCCAGGTCTAATTCACTGAGGCACTAGAGTTACTGACGTTATTTAAGTTGCTTCAGGGTTCCAATAATCTCTGTTTCTTTTCGTTACGTTTGGAATGCTGATTAGGTTGCAAGTAAATAATCGTTAAGTCCCCTCTTATGACAATCATGGATTAGGTCGCTCTATGACTGCGAACTGTTACGGAGGCATATATATGTATGCAGATGTTTATATCTGCATACCTCTTTCTCCTAATAATAATAATACTATGTACGAGTGTTAATTACGTGGTTATGAATATGATAGAATAAAATGAATGAGTGAGGTTGTTTCTGTCACAATTACTATTTGCATTAGGATTCTTATTACTATTGCAAAGACGTCAAAACCAAGGGTCACTTCGTAATCTTTTCTTTGGGGGCGGGGAGGTGGGGTATAATCGTTCCGCATTGGCCTCTCCCCCTCAGTTTGGAGCTGATGGGTGAATGTCCACTATCACAGCATGCTGGATTTCGTCTTCCCTCGTTGTTACACTTTTTGTCGCCATGTCTCGAGTTGATCTCTCCCTCATGTGCAGTAACAGGTTGGTGACGGTGTTGAGCAGGGCTCCAAGTAGATAGCCGTTTATATACACGACGCAGAGCGTATCCATGTACTCCTATGTCGACGATGGTATTTACAACCCTGATCTCCGTGTAAACTACCAAATCCTCCGCGCTTGTAATACCTAAGAGAATTAATGTTGTCTATAACGGGTCCTATGCATCCCTGACTATATTTCGTATGGATGCTTTATCCACGAAATTTGCAAGTTTACCCACCTGTGAGCTCACTGCATGTCCCATGGCACCTCGGTTAACAGTGTTAAAAATTGTCGGTTTCTCGGTAGAGAACATTGTATGTTCCTGCAGTTTGTCTAGGTCGGTCTTGTGGTAAATACTTCTGATCGCCAGTGAAGCCGGATTAGTGTATTTCAAAGTTGATTGCATTATGGTCTTCATGATATTCTCAGGTGTAGATGTAAATCGATACCACGCTTCGCTAAGAAAAAACATGCTAGGAATTATTTTATTGCATGAAATTGATGTGCCAATTTAGGACAAAATATGCGTTCTTGGGTATAAAAAATATGATGTATTTCGCACTGATACTGACAATAGTGTGTAGCACTCGGGTACATGGCAAACCTTCGGGGTGATTGGTATTGTCACGATCTGCCGTCGGGACTGATTTTTGTATTGATGTATGGAGATTAACAGGTTTTCGGGGGCAACGTGCCTACGTGACACTCCCCTGGGATGAGGCGTATTTTTAATCTTTTCGGGCGAATCTCTCGAGGGATCAGATAAACTCTTCCACGAACTTACCGTAGGGATGGGGTTGCTCGAGGAAAGGTACTAGAATGGTTTCAAGAGGTTGGTAGGGTTGTTCAACGCCGCCGAGGTTCTCTTTAGCAACAAAGATTTTTATTGATTTCTCAAGTTTTAAGTAGAAATGTCTGACTCTGGAATTTGGTCCGGCACGCGTTTTTCGTTTAAGACGTTTACTCATCAGACTAACTGAAACGCTTGAGGGCCGCCGATACGCAAGTGAAAGCGCCTCAAGTTTTCCGCAAAACGGTTCAAGTCAGGACGTGGAAGGGACTTGTCGAGATTTCCTAGGCGCAAGTGAATGCTCTTCGGATCCTCCGGCTGACCCTTGTTGCAAAAACAGTTACTTAGAAAATCAGATTCTCCAGGGCTTTCGATACGCAAGTGAATGCGCCTCAGATTGCCCGAGATTGTCTTAAAATTCCAAGTCCTTTCGATATTCAGAAGGCTTCGATACACAATTGAATGCGCCTCAGAAGACTCTAGGATATCTTAGGATTTAGTGTCCCTAAAACTCGTTGGAGAAAATTCCAAGTTAAATGAATTTACTACAAGTATATAAAGATATATCGTACTGAAGAGTAATAGTAATAAAAACGGAGAGAGGGAGATCGAGAACTTTTGACCGTTTGTTAAGAGCGTTTGTTTGAGCTGAAGTTCTACTAGTTAGTCAAAAATAATTATATCGATTTATCTCGGCGTCCCCGTATATATATGGTTGGAGATCTCCCCTACCTAGCGAGGAAAAAACGCAAGGCATGGCGAATCCCTGCACGGGTCGCGCGGCAAGTTTGTCCCATATAAAGTACGCGGAAAAAAAAGAGCTGGGATGGCCTTTTCAGCTTATTGCAGTAACCCTAACGTCCGAGTCAGCAGTGCACCTGTGTCACATTCCGCTCTGGTTTTAATTCTCGATTTCCCTTTCCATAGGTGTAGGGTCAATGTACGTAACAATGTACAACGTTTCTAACGGTCTTACGGCGACAAAGAGGTGTCAAGATCCTGTAAAAGGACAACAGAAGATAATATAATAAGAACAACTGTATCTATACGGGCTATTCTCAGATATGGAAATTAAAGACAAAATTGAGAAACCCGGGATGGAATGAAATTATACACTCACTCCAATGTGCGAAGTCTTTCCGGATATGATATGAAATGAAAACAAAAATACGATTGATTTATAACGGATAACTAAAATATATACTTGGTCAGCGTACTAAACTAAATTTTCTCAAAATCTTATAGAATGAAATGAAACAAGATAAAGATATTCTAGGTGCCCGTAAGCCCGTTGAAAGTTAATTAAAACAAACTGTGCTTTCGGACGTACGCTGGCGGAATCCGATTGATACGTGGATCCGCAGGTAGTCCAACATGGTCGTCGGATGCTGTTGTGGTGGAGGATATATGAGCTAACAAAATGTGAGGCGCCCGATTGTTTCTACAATATTTTGATTTGAGAAGTTCTAGCAAGGGGATGCACATAGAGTTTGGCAACAAAGTATCCTTCCGGAGGTTTATTGGCTTTTTCATAAGTTAGATATTTTCTGTAATTTGGTTCTGTCTAATATCCTCACATTATTAAAGTTAAACCTGTAGTCATTATCAATACAATGGGATATTATTAGCGCTAACTGATTTTTTTTTCTGTTAATTAAAGTTGTTTATGTTCTTTGATTCTTGACTTCAACAGACTGCGGGTTTAGCTAATATATGTACTATCACATTCTGAACAATCTATTAGGTAAACAACGTTACAGTTCTTATATAAATGTAGATTATCTTTGCCAGTTTTAATGATGGAATTAAGAGTATTGATTCGTTTGTACGCAAAATGGAAATTAAACCTACTAAGACAATACTGTAACCTTTCAGTGAGTGCAGGTATGTATGGCAAAATAAACCATTTATTTTTATTGATGTATGCATTATTAATTACGTGTATGGTGTTGAAATTACGGGAATTGTCACTATTTAAAGTGTAGTGAAACAAGAGTCGTTCCCAAATGATCTATAAAGTTGGATACTTAAAGTTAATATTAGAGATCATAAAGGAATTCGTTACTTTATGCAACTAATTGGTAGAAATATACTCCTTAGAATTTCTAATAAGTAACATATCAAGCACACTGACAGAACCCCTACTTTTAGTTTCTAATGTGAACTGCATGCGCTGCCGAAGATGAATAAGAAGGACATATCTTTAAGATTTTTGTCTCAAGTGTGAATACCTCTTTATAAAACTTTGCCAAATTTTTACACAATATATTAAAAAAGTCTCTAGTTTTTCCACATACCTTAGTTAGAAACAGCTTTACACTCAAGAAAGAAGTCAATAACATCACTTTACCTCCGTACCACCGATCAGTTTTCTTTCAAAATTCCGATAGATGAATTGTTAACAGCGATACGTGTTCTGGTTGATTCGACTGTATTTGTTTTTAATGACGTATTTTACAAATAGAGGTTTAGAAGTCTAATGAGCTCGCCGATTTTACCGGTACTGGCGGAAATCGTGTTGATCGATCTAGAAAATTCTGTCCTGAACCAAATTGGTAACAGTCCTGCTTGTTTATATTGTACACAATACTTTATATGTGTTGACGACATTATCATGGTCCTCCACACGGAAAAATTTCATAGGGCCTCAGACTCTTTCAATAGCATACACCATCGCCTACAGTTCACATTAGAAACTAAAAATAGGGGTTTTCTCAGTTTTCTTGGTATGTTACTCACTATAAATTCTAACGAGTCTATTTGTATCAATCAGTTACATAAAGTAACGAATTCCTTTCAGTTTCCCAATTTTTACTTTAAGTATCCAAGTTTACAGATCATTTAGGAACGAATCTTGTTTTTAAATAGTGACAATTCTCATAATTTTAACACCACACACGTAATTAACCCTTTAGCGCCGAGCGCCGCATATGTGCGGTATCAAAATGATCGAACTATCGATGACAAAATTACATCTGACGCTAATAAAACAGATAGTCAAAAAGTATCGTCATAATGCAACGGGATGTCAAGGCAGACCCGCTGATAATCCGATGAGATTAAGCGTCAGGCATTTTCCCACATTTTGTAAGCCGAAAAATAGAAGACGGAGATGTGTAATTTGTAGCAAAAACGAGAAAAGAACGGATTCGCAGTATGAGTGTAAAGATTGCGATGTTGGCCTTTAGATCTTTGCTTCCGAATATATCACACAGAATTACATTATTAGTTTTTACATATTTTTTACGTATTATATTTACACATCATATTTTAATCATTTTCGTCTCGTTATTAATTATATTAAACATTTAATTGTTAAGCTTTATAATTATATATAAACCGATGTTACCTATAATTTTGTATTTTGTATTTTAAGAATTTTGTAAGTCTTTTCATATTAAATGTAAGTATACTTATTACATTAGAGTAATGTTTGTTTTATTCACCACAGTTCCTATTTAAGGCTTAGAACAACATATATACAGAAACCACGCGCATTATGCATATTTCCGACGCGAGCTTCCGTTCAGTGACGGTACTTTGGCGGACAAGGCTGCCGTAGCGAAAGGGTTAATAATGCATATATCAATAAAACTAAATGGTTTATTTTGTCATACATACCTAACCTCACTGAAAGGTTACAGTATTGTCTTAGTAGGTTTAATTTCCATTTTGCGTACAAACGAATCAATACTCTTAATTCCATCATTAAAGCTGGCAAAGATAATCTAAATTTATATAAGAACTGTAACGTTGTTTACCAAATAGATTGTTCAGAATGTGATAGTACATATATTAGCCAAACCCGCAGTCTGTTGAAGTCAAGAATCAAAGAACATAAAAAACTTTAATTAACAGAAAAAATAATCAGTTAGCGCTAATAACATCCCATTATATTGATAATGACTACAGGTTTAACTTTAATAATGTGAGGATATTAGACAGAACCAAATTACAGAAAATATCTAACTTATGAAAAAGCCAATAAACCTCCGGAAGGATACTTTGTTGCCAAACTCTATGTGCATCCCATTGCTAGAACTTCTCAAATCAAAATATTGTAGAAACAATCGGGCGCCTCACATTTTGTTAGCCTCCTTGTGCGTACGGATAATTTATATCTACTGCTCATATATCCTCCACCACAACAGCATCCGACGACCATGTTAGACTACCTGCGGATCCACGTATCAATCGGATTCCGCCAGCGTACGTCCGAAAGCACAGTTTGTTTTAATTAACTTTCAACGGGCTTACGGGGACCTAGAATATCTTTATCTTGTTTCATTTCATTCTGTAAGATTTTGAGAAAGTTTAGTTTAGTACGCTGACCAAGTATATATTTTAGTTATCCGTTATAAATCAATCGTATTTTTGTTTTCATTTCATATCATATCCGGAAAGACTTCGCACATTGGAGTGAGTATATAATTTCATTCCATCCCGGGTTTCTCAATTTTGTCTTTAATTTCCATATCTGAGAATAGCCCGTATAGATACAGTTGTTCTTATTATATTATTTTCTGTTGTCCTTTTACAGGTTCTTGACACCTGTTTGTCCCCGTAAGACCGTTGGAAACGTTGTACATATTTCTTCCATCTAGTTTTTCCTATATAAGTTTAGCACATGAGGGATTTATATTATGGACTTCTAAATACTGATATGTTATTGCACAGTTTCCGTTAAAATTATTTTGTAATAGTATGTTCTCCAATCTGATTTATGTCTTTTCTTAGTTTGATAAGGAGCGCGCGAATACGCTCGAAACGTTGTTTAATAGATGTTTATTAAATCAACGGCTCTTTAAACGGAATTAATCGTTTTCCTCTCGTCAATCTTCAAGAGCGACAACTACGCATCTTAATTTTTGATAACTTCTAGCTTTACTTCCACATTAATAGCACAAATAATGCTTTTATTCTACGTTACGTGCAGTGTGGTTATGTTCGAAATTACGGTCTTTAAGCTTCTAACTACCTCTCATAACTATTTACTATCTTTTCCTTATTTATTTCTCTAATGCTCATGGATATCATCTTGCTTCGGTGTGTCTCTGTTTCCTTCCTTATTTCTTTTACTCTATTTGCGTAGGCAGCCATACTTTCTTTCGGTTTTTACATGTAACAGCTATGTGCTTTGTACATTGCTTTATGTGGGCTATAGATGTTTTTAAGATATTCTAAGAATTTTTTTTTTTTTTTATTTATTTTTCGGCATCTATTGCTAAGGTCATTTGGCCTAGGACCTAACTGTTTAAGTTGGGTTCCAAACCACCAGAGCTACGGTATACATATCACATAGAAAAACCGGAGGTGATGGGCGAGATTCCAACCCGGGTCTGCCGCGTGGCAGTCTGAGCCTCTATCCACTACACCACCACAGCTCCCATTCTAAGAATTCATTCATCGTATAAAATTAGAGGTCTAATATTGCTCAATGGGAATCCTCCCGTAATTTCATTCGTGCAGACTTTACGAGATTTCCATCTGAGGCTGATGAGATCGTACAATATTGGAAGCTTCTTCATATTCCTCAACAAAATACACGAAACCTATACTTTCTCGTTCGTCGATTGGAATGGCGTTTGATGCGCTTCAATACGATGATAGCTTATATAAGTGACTTACTTTGTTTGCAGTTTGTAATGAGTTTTGGCTCACTTGTAACGATAAAGGGGGAAATACATATAGACGGTTCAAAAAATACATTTTTTTTCTGTGCATAAAATGTTAATACCATTATCCAATGATATAACTCCAAAGTTTCAAAAAGAATTTCAAAAAATTGAGGAAGTTACAGCCGCTGACAATGACGTATCTGTCTAGCGGCATTGGGGTCGTGGAGTGTATCGCAGGTATAAACTTGCGGCGGAATTCCTTCAATTTTATTATTGTGTCACTTGTTTTATAATGCTTGAAGATAAGACGAAAGTATGGTTTAGAATTCGCAATAATAAAACGCGAATGTATCGGCCACGTCGAGAAGAGAATAAGCATTCGGCTTCGAAATATACAAAAATTGATACAAAAACTAAACACTTACTATGCCTTTGCTATTCGAAAAAATGTGAATTCGAACGAATGCCCGTAGTACGGATACTATCTGGAGAACGAAGACAGCTATTGCAAGCAGCAGAAGTGTAAAGCGAATGCAAAAAATTTGGATTTGTTTCAGCACTCTCCACCACTTAATTTAACAATACAGATAAATATTTTTCCATTTTATGAAGATTTATCCAAGAATGAATTACTCCAGAGATGCTTAGGTGACCATACGCAGAAAGTTTGAATTGTACTGTGTAACGCTTAGTTCCGAAACACCTCAATTCTGGGTTCAAAATATTTGAAATGGCATCGTATGTTTTTGCTGAACTGTTCAATAAAGGATATACTTCCATTTTACAAAGCATGCAGGAGTTACAAATAATTATTGGAAGTCAGTATAAGAAGTACGCTCATATAATAAACAGGCACCGTTTGATTCGACAAAGACAACGCATCGCTTTATCCGCCAAGGAGGCTTATAAACTATACAGAGAGTTGCAAATCGAGCACAATGAGTTGTACGAGGAAGCTGAAGGTCTATTGTATGGTTCTGGAATCGATGATTAATTGGTATGATATACATATCATACATTTTTCACTTCTCAAATCTTTCAACGTATTTTTCTCAAAACTACATTTTCGGAATTGGCGCAAACTCTCACTTGAAAACTATTCAAAGGATTTTTATGAAACTTTAACCATAACTGCATAACGTTATTACCTTCAATATAGACCTATTTGATTCGAAAAATCACCAAAAAAAGTACATTTTCAAAGCAAAAAAAGTGAAAAAATGACGTTGAAATGCGAACTTCTTTGTTCAAAGATACGTAATTCTTCCATTTTTTTCACTTTTTCTTCGTTTTTTAGGTGTATATAGAAACTACAAATATTAGTAATAAGAATTTTTTTTAACAATTTAATTCTGACAAATACAACGGAGTGGAGGACTCACGCCAATTTGCAATCCGCACACGGACCTGCCAGAAAGACGTGGTGATATGTCGGCCATTTTATTTTATCATACAATAAAAAAATATATTTTATTAGTTTAAGATATGTACAACTAAATTACCACACTTCAATATAATTTATACTAGTCCATCTTCTCTCAAAAAATTCCTGAATATTATGCATTTTTTAGGCGTCTATATGTATTTCCCCCCTGAATTCCTCGATCTCCCTTCGCTGATTCCTTATTTCCTGCCGTGATTTCTCTAGGCCAGCCAGAATTTCCTGTTGTGTGTGATATGCTCGATGTTGATGTAATTGTTCGTCCAACTCCACCTGGGTGTCCGCTTGCGCCTTTACTGGGGTATGTTGCATTATCACGGTGGCGCGTTTATTTACTCTTCCATCTTTGTTCTTGTATTTGATCCTTTTCGGATCCTGGCGCTATCACCTGATTCATGTCACAATTTTCCATGGTTATGAATTGTAGGAGTTGAAGTTTGACCATGTGATCGAAATAATATAAGGTCACCGTTACGAAAACAACAATAGAGTTTATTAGAATATTTAAGGGTTAGGGGTAGTCAGCTGCGCGAAAAATGACTATTTTTAGTAATTTTTTTCTTAAAGTAGTTCAACTTATTTTATAAAACAATTATTACTAGATTATTACGTTGTGTTTTAAGATTATTTGATAAAAATTAAAAACAAAAAACTTGTATCGTAGACAAAGTTATCGTCATATTTGTTGGACTCCGTGACAAAATCGTGTTTTGCGGTGACCATCATAACATTTTACTGGTTCACCTAAAATCAATGAAACAAAGAAAAGTCTTTAGTTTAATAGTTAATCTAGTGCCTGATCAAAGCTTTTTCTTTTTTTGAAAATTAACAAAATGGCGGCCTCTAATCGATTACTCGCGGGTTTTCAAGGAAAAAATCGTTAGTTTATTGCCCATCAAAATGTAAGTTTTAATAGAAACAAAAATCCTTTGATCAGACACTAGTTTTTTATGCTTGCAGTAAGCTGTGTAAGTTTTATGTAAATCCATCGAGTGGTTTTTGAATTACAGTGATCACCGATTTCGAAAACATAGTTTTGAGAAAAACGCGTTTAAAGTTTTACATTTGATTCACATATAGAAATACTAATTATTTAATAACTTACACGGAATCATCTATTTCTGGGCTATATAATGTTTTTTCTACCGATGTGAAAGCTTCTAATATTTCTATTTGTTGTTGTCTGCATTGCATTTTGCCTTCTCGAGTGTTCTTATTACTGCGTTTCTCTACCTCGTTTACACGCTCAAAATCAGTTTTCTTTAGCGTATCGGTGAACATTTGGTCCAAATTTATTCCCAGGGCATTTATAACATTTAATAATATGTACCTTCATTAAAAACACACGCTGCGATATATGCAGTAACTTCTGTAATTGTGGATTCAAAGTTTTTCGACTTATTTTCCACACTGGTTGATTGAAGCTTGTATTAGTATTTTCATTGAATTCACCGACACATCTTGAGAGTAAATTGCTATTACTCAGATCTTCGTAAATTGACTTGATAGCACTGACAATGGTCTGCCGTCAGCTACCTGTTATCGAGAGTCAGACAGCGCATCAGTAATTGTAGGATATCTCAAAAACTCTTTGTTGAATTTACTTGAAAATTTTATATAATATTTTCGAGATATCGTACTTTAAGAAAATGCAAAGAAAAAAAATCGATTTTTTGGAAATCCTGACTACCTCTAACCCCTTAACAGAGAAAATTCGCAGAACAGGTTATTATTGCACGCACCATCTTTACAGCCTGTCTCTCGAAATTTCTATATCACACGACCGTGTTTTGCTTTTCAGCAACGTATCAACATCCGTCGTGAACCCAACGCCGATGAAATTATTCTTTTCTAACATTAATGTTATTTTTTATTTCTAAGTAAAAGGATCTTTTACTTAGATTTAGGATTTTAAATAAAGCTTTTAATGTTGTGCTTCTGTTTACTGCGAAATTTACGCTTAAGCTCACTTCTCATCAAACTGACCATCGGTTTTCCCGGTTTTCTCGATAAGCAGTAGAGAGCGCCTCGGTCGGTCCGGAGATGATTTTAGATCAGGACGAATCGTAACCTTCGTCGGTTTGTTTAATACGCAGTAGACTGCTCCAATTAGAAAAAATTTGATGTTGGTTTATTCCAGATATTTGCGCCTTCTCCGATATGGAGTCGAGTGCGCTTCAGATAATTCACAAGTATCGTGATATTCACTAGTTGATACAGAGAAGCTTAGTTGGAGAATACGAATACGACGAAGCCTTTTACTGATTAATTTTTACGAAACAGGGTAATCGAGGCAGAGCTATCGCGTTGTTAACCCTTCAATAATGAATAGCTAAGTGAGTGTTGCGCGTCTAAAATCATTGCTTTTTATATGCAGCTAATCACCCTTCAGGTTACTCTTTCTCACTGCAAATTCCATAGCGGACACCATTCGTCCTAACCGTTATCGGACAAGTATCCAGGTCTGAATCACCGGGCACTACAGCTACTGATGTTAGTTAAATTGGTTGAGGGTTCCAATAACCTCTGCTTCTACCCGTTACGTTTGAAATGCTTATTAGGTTTCAATCGTTACGTTGTAATCATTTTTATCGTTGGTTTACTTCTTGAATACATCTTTT
This sequence comes from Ampulex compressa, assembly GCA_038496175.1. Classification (NCBI taxonomy): domain Eukaryota; kingdom Metazoa; phylum Arthropoda; class Insecta; order Hymenoptera; family Ampulicidae; genus Ampulex; species Ampulex compressa. Next base: position 23,445 of record JBCFXI010001288.1, on the reverse strand, counting down.
TTTTTGCATCGGAATAGTTTTTGTCACAAATAACATTCATTGAATTATCATCAAATTCAAAAATGTAATCAATTACTGTACTGAATTGTTGTTGATAATAATATGGTTTATTAAAAAGTTTAAAGTAAATACACAGACTATTGTTTACAAGTGAGAGTTGATGTTTAGTTTAGTATTTGTCGTCGTATCTTTTTACTATCGGTTACGTTGAACTTTTTAACTTCTACGCCAAATTCTCTAACAAACACTACTCACAAAACTCAACACCTTTTATCAAATTGTATTGCTAGACTGCTCACAACTGGCTGTTCTTGTAATACCCTAAATAGTGCCCCGGTTGTGCATTTTTCCACGAAAATATACACAAACTTTCATGCGTTTGGGGGCATATGACGCTTGAGATTTCTATATGTCTTGTATATATTATCTTATGATGGACGATGTCGCTGCCTGCTTCTAAGCCTGCATTATTACGATAGCTTGTTTCTATCCAAACAAACTCTAATCACAGTTTAAAATTCTCGCACCCTACAATACTCTCTAAAACATGTGTGTGAAAGAGAAATATATTTACGCAATATAAAACTTAAAAAAGATTACACTTGATTTCTGAAACAAAATGGGTCAGGTCAGGTTAAAAAAAAAAGGAAGTCAAATATATTAAACCATGCTCCGATTAAATTGTACATTTGTAAAATTGAACAGGTAGAATCTAAACGCGTTGACTGCGCAGTCCCTACTTGTTTGGTAAATATCAGGTGTACCGATATGAAGTGAGCGTTAAGATACAAATGTGTCGATAGGGAACATTTGTTATGAACGAGCCTTAATTTTTTTTTGTTTGGTTGGTATGACATCTGTCAAACATATTTAATATACATCCAGTCATTGAACAAACAACATCATATTTTTTCATCGTGTTAAAAATGTCGAATTTTTTACAAGAAAGTGATGATTTGCGGAAAGCATTAAACTTTATTTTCATTTGAAGAAAAGTGCTGCAGAGTCGCACCGAATGCTTGTCGAGGCATATGGTGATCATGCTCTATCAAAAGCAATATGCAAAAGATAGTTCCAACGGTTCAAAGATTTGATGTGAGAAATGAAGAACATGGAAGACCACCAAAAAAGTTTGAAGACGCCGAATTGCAAGCAATATCGGATGAAGATGATACTTTGAGTCAAAAGCAAATAACAGCAATGTTAAATATTGCACAACAAACAATTTCTGACTGACTTCTGAGTTTTGCATCGAATCGTTACTGGCGATGAAAAATGGATTTATTTTAAGGATCCTAAACGAAAAAAATCATGGCTTTCTCTGAGACAACCATCAATATTGACTGCAAAACCTGGTCGATTCGGCAAGAAGGCAATGCTCTGTGTTTGGTAGGATCAGAAAAGTGTGGTGTATCATGAGCTTCTAAAACCGGATGAAACTGTTAATACTAATCGCTACAGACAACAAATGATCAATTTGAACCATGCATAGATCGAAAAACGACCAGAATGGGCCAGAAGACACGGCAAAGTAATTTTGTTACACGACAATATACTTGCACACAAAGCAAAACCAGTTCAGGATACAACCAAAGCACTTTGCTGGGAGCTGCTACCTCACCCACCGTATTCATCAGACTTGGCCTCTTCCGACTACCATTTGCTTTCATCAATGGGACATGGATTGGCTGAGCAGCACTTCGATTCCTACGAAGAAGTTGCAAATTGGGTGTCTGATTGGTTTGGTTCAAAAGCCGAACATTTCTATTGGCGTGGTATCTACAAATTGCCAGCAAGGTTGTCAAAATGTGTAGAAAGCAATGATCAATACTTTGAATAAAATTTTTTTACTTTCCCATTCAAAATTGATGTTTTATTTTTACAAAAAAACGCTCACTTCATACCAGTACACCTGATAAATATGAAATATGTACATGTATAAATCACCCTGCTCGTTCTTAATATATGATATTAAGAATTTGTTGGATAGTCAGTCAAACACCAGAATTTATACCACGTCTCATAATTTACACTGCCATGTGGAACCATTAGAAAAACTCCTGTTTGCCACTTGTTGTGTTGTACAATTGTACGTTAAATGTTATAATTTAAATTGAAATTTATAAACATAAAAATTTCAAATAACGAAAACAGTGCCCAATATCATTTCGATGATTGAAAATTAATGTGAAAAACGGCATGAAAAATGCAGAACGGACAATCTGTGTCACGACACTGTAGCTTGTCTCGTCCGGTTTATGAAAGTACGGGCGTATTCGTAGCACAGAATCAAGTAACGCCCGGGAATATATAATATATTATATATTATTAACGCGTGTTTCCGATAGAGGATGCCCCCCCCCCCCCTTCCAATCCACTAGTACTTCGGGGGTAGAGAACATTTCAAGTTTTATCGGAAAAACCTGACTTTTATCCTAAAATATTTTTATTGCTCCTCTTATTTTAATGTTCGCTTTGGTAGAAGAATTATTCGGTTCCGAAACAAGGCTACATTTTGTCCCACCTTAATTGCCACATCCGCGGGAGAATTGCTTTTCAGAGAAATTATTAATTAATTTTATCATTGAAAATGAATGTGTAAAAGACCATGAAAAATATTTTACTTTTGGATAGCTGAACTAGTTCCTAAATCCGGGATTTTTCATTTTTTGAGCGACTGCTTTGACCATTAAGCTACCAAAATCTTCTGGTGCAATTATTTTATTCAACACTTATACCAGGTGTGTCGGTAATTCTTTTCCGGTTGTTTGGCTAAAGAAAATACGTTATTTACAATAGAAAATTTAAATTTATTTATTTAAAGTATTGGCCATTTGATTCTACACATTTTGCCCCTCTCTCGGGCAATTTATGGATACCATTCCAAAAAAACTGTTCCTCCTTTGAGCTAAACCATTCATCGAGCCATTTTCTAATCTCATCGAGATCGGAGAAGTACAAGCTGCTTACAAGCGCGTGTCCCATCGATGCGAAAAGGTGGTAGCCGGATGGAGCCAGATCTGGAGAGTACGGCAGGTGCAATAAAACTTCCAATCTACGTAATTTTAATACTTCTTTGACTGGTTTTGCTGTATAAGAGGGCATGTTGTCATGCTGAAAAATTACCTTACCGTGTCTTTGCGCGTATTGTGGACGTTTTTCAATCAATGCATAGTTCAAATCGATCATTTGTTCTCGGCAGCGATCTGTATTAACTGTTTCTCTAGGTTTTAACAGTTCATAATACGGGACACTAAACTGGTCCCCCCAGGCACAAAGTATAGTCTTGCGACCAAAGCGATTTGGCCTTGGAGTTGATGGGCCGGTTCCACCGGGTGCTAACCATGATTTTTTTCGTTTGGGATTTCCGAAATAAATCCATTTTTTATCGTCCGTTACTATTCGATGCAGAAATTACTTCCTTTCAAACCTTTCAAGCAGCACGTCACTGATCATTTTTCGATTTTCCGATTGCCTGTCTTTCAGCTCATGTGGTACCCATTTTCTCATCTTTTGAATATTTTCCATCGCTTGTAAGCTTTCACAAATTGCTACTCGGCTTACATTCAACTTCTCTGCTAATTGTTTTTGCGTTTGTGTTGGGTCTTTATCCAATAATGCCTGCAATTCCGCGCCTTCAAATGTTTTCGGTCTACCAGAACGTTCTTTGTCTTAAACGTTGAAATCACCACATTTGAATTGTCGAAACCATGTTTCATATGTTCTTATGGTTGGGGCATGCTCGCCATAGGTTTCTACCAACAAACGATGACTTTTAGCGGCTTTTTTCTTTTGGTTGAACAAGAAAAGTAATGCGTGCTGCAAATGCACATTTTTAGACACAAAACTCGACATGTTCAAATAATTATAAATCTATACTGTTGTTATTTTGGCGGAATGTAACTTGTATAGTTTTGAGGTTAAGTTTAGTAGAATAAAATGGTCTATGTATCATATTACACCACTGCATACTTATGGTTATAGACATCTGTTACAAAAACCGAAAAGGAATTACCGACGAACCTAGTATATTTTACATTTTGCACGAGTAATCCTATCAACGCTATGCGCTATCTATATATAGGCCTAAATCTCCTTTCTCGTGGATTTGATCCATGGGTCGTGTCCAGGAAAGTTCAATTTTTTCACTTTTCTTTTGACATTCATTTCCTACCAATCATCCGTATCGATTTAACCCATCTCTATCTGACCAACCCAATCCTTGCTGATCTTCCGTGATCAGCCACACGAGTGCGTCATATTCCTGCTGCTGGGAGCTGATAATCTTTAACGTCGTCATCGTCATCGTCAGTTATCATGGATCATCATGATCATCGCCCTGAATCGTAGATTGTCCTCGGCGGTCGGTTGAATAGATACTGAATCGTTGTGTATGCGAATAAATATAGTATACGAATGCGCGTGTTTGTGTGTCACCATGCGCACTAATCGTTGCCTGCCATGACGACCCCATATTGGTTTGATTATATGTATGAATTCATTATTACTATTTATACTTTCGTCGGTAAGTTGCAAAACGTCGAACAATAAGATTGGTGCTGCGTACAAGTAAGGTGAACAGAAAACGTTATCGTTCAAGAATTATACGCACGATAATGCTTTATGTGTAGAGGACGATTTAAATAGCGCATGTGAGAAAAACATTATACACATAACGTGTTCTATGGAGTGGGAAAAGGTAATGTCGCAGCTGTATCATATCTGAATAATATTTTAGGTTAATGCAATGAAGATCTCACCACTCCTATTATCATAAATATTCTACGATTGGTTGATACAAATATAGATAACAAAATTACACAAATTTTTCCTCGCAAGTTGAATTTAAATGGACGTGCATCTTACGATTACGAAATGATAAGAGGTCATTGAGTATTATTAAGAGTACATCAAAGAATATTTCGCAAATATACGGGTTATCGAACAATTTCAAATCTTCAAATCAATAACTATATCATTTGATACGTATAATAATGAATGATTTTTGTATTTTTAAATGTTTGTATATTTTGGATTGTAAGGATGGAACATTGAGCCTGTGCATGTCGAAATATGTTATAACATTTCTACCTTTTTTAATCGAATACATTTCCGATATATATGATATAATGCAAAAATACTCCGCGTATTATACGTCTTTAAGAAATTTATATTAACTGGCGACGTTTTATGTGAATCAATGGTAACTAAATATAATGTTATACATATATGTCTCATAACGTTGGTTTTTTGATTAAATGTTACTGTTGTATATCGAACTTCTGTACTATTAAACCGACGATATTGTCACTGCGATTATTAAGCGTCAAAGAAGAAATACTATAGTTTGATGTTTAATTGTAATTCATATGAATAAAACTGTAAATAACAACGCGAAAAAAATGTCAAAACAAATTTATAAGAATCTGTTATACCTCCCTCTCCCCTTCGGAGAAAGGAAAATGAGAAAGGAAATGTGTAAAATTTGGTAAACCATATTTTTGTTCTTTCATTTTCCATATCTCTTTGGACGTTTATATATAAAGAATGGGATTCGTAAAGAGGAAAAAAAGTATATAAAATTCGGTAACAGGATTTCTTATTCTTCTTTCACCATACATTTATTAGTATTTTTGTTTTTCCAATCAATTATTAAAATATTTTATTTCTATGAATGGACAATACATTCGCTCTCATTTTCTGTTAAATTGCAAATAATGTTACTTATACGTACTCGGCTTTACATTAAGAAGTTTTGAATTTCAAAGTGTGGAAAATTTGCAGCACCTATAATTTTTTTAATTTACACGATTTATTTTATTTAAGACATCTTGACACTATACTGTCAGAACGTACAATCATGATTTTTCTCTTTCGCGCCAGTAAGACTGGCTTGGATCATTTCTCGGGAGATCATAAATTGTCCAGTTTTACTAATCTCATCATTAGTTTATACGAGTTCTCAATTTTGTTTCTTCATATTCTCGAAATTTCGAAGATATATGTAAATAAATGTAAGATTGTTTTACACTACGTATTTATTTATTTATATTTTCTTGAATACTTAGTATTTCTCTTTTAGATGATAGCAAACAAACCAATTTCGAAAGTATAACGTGATTCCACAAAACATACATATGATATTTGTTATCTTCCTTGTTTTGTTTTAATAACATATAAGGCAGTTTCTTTGTTTTCATTTATCAGTATTGGAAATTCCTATTACCTGGTGTAGTGTCAGCTGCCCGTAAAGTCTGTTAACCGAATTATTATTGGAAGCACGCAATGTAGTAGCGACCTTCAAGTTTGCTTCTACCTGCCGACATTGCTAATTTACCTGCCAAGAATAGCGGGTAGCTTCCCCTTTATCCAAAATTCACATATTTTCAATAAAAAATCATGAAAGCGCAGACTCTTGTATCCTGCGTTGTGATGTTGACGCAGCGTGACCGCATTATATAAAACGTAATTAAACAGTGTGTAACATCACTTTTTTTTTGGATTCTATAGTTTTTTTGTATATAGAGTAGTAGCTAAGAAACTGATCTGCTCGATCTAGTCCCTTTATGTATTTTTTATAATCCAATATACATTCAAGTTTGTGATTGTGCGATGTGTTTTTCTACATTTTTTTCTGTCAATCTAAATAGATATTATGTATGATAGAAATTATTTGTATAATTTTAGTCTTTAACGCTTTCTATAATTGCGCGAGTAGTTCACTTTTTCGTTGATATTTAGTTTCAAATATATTAAGTTCTGAATTCTTTAATTTTGCCGGAAATGCTCTGTTTTAATGCAACGTTCCAGAAACCCAAATTTTCTTTGTAATTATCCGTGTATAGATGGTACCATTTTCCATACAATTGTATTAATACAGGGTGGGACATCTACTGGTGTGTTTTTAAATTATAGGATATGGCAAAACTGTTGTGACCGATTTGATTGAAATTTGAACAGTTGGTCAGCCTGGTATTTCGCGACACGAAACAATCATGTTTTCGTTTGAGGAGCGTTTTGAAATATTAGAAACTTATTTTCAAAGTCAGTGTTGTGTAGCCGAAAGCGTGCGAATTTTGAAAAGAAATATGGGTCGTGAAAAAGCGCCAAGCGGAACCGCTGTAATGGCATTGATGAAGAAAGTTTGTGAAACAGGCTTGCTATTGAATAACAGAAATGGGCTTCGAGTTCGGACAGTGCGCAGTCCCGAGGCTGCGGCCCGTGGTGTGAGACAGAATCCATCGATCTCAATTCGACGCCGATAGCAACAACTGGCCATCAGTTCGCTGTGTGAACCACAGGCCAGCTCAATAATGAAGTCGATTTTTGTCGAAAAATCATCTTTTCAGACGAAGCGCATTTCCATCTCGGAGGCTATATAAACAAGTAGAACTGCCGGATTTGGGGTTCGGAACAGCCACACGTAATCGTAGAGAAGCCAATGCATCCACCAAGAGCGACAGTTTGGTGTGGATTTTGGAGTGGTGTCATACTCGACACATTTTTCTTTGAAAATGCTGCTGGAAACGCCGTTACCGTCACTGCCGACCGTTGCATAGCCATGTTGACCAACTTTTTATGGCTTCAAATCGATGGTATAAATGTGGACGCCCTTTACTTTCAACCAGATGGTGCCACATGCCATGCAAGTCAACTGACAATCGATCTCTTGCGCACCAAATTTGACAACCGAATAATCAGCCGTTTTGGAGATGTCAATTGGCCTGCGCGGAGCTGCGCTTTGGCGCCGTTAGACTTTTTTTCTGTGCGGTGCCGTTAAGGATCGATGTTATGCGAATAACCCAAAAACAATTCCAGCTTTAAAACATAACATCGCGACTGTTATTAGCGGGATAGGCGGCGATATCATCAAAAAAGTGCTTGAAAACTGGACTCGCAGGATGTCTTACTATAAGGCCGGAAGAGGGAGCCATATGAACGAAATTGTTTTTTATTCTTAAATCGGAGACTCCAAACTTCACAATAAAAAAAAAAAATTTGTTTTAGAAATTAATGTAGACTAATTTTATAGCGTTTTTAAAAACAAACTTTTAAATGGCCCGCCCTTTAGTTCCATCACTGTATTTTTTAAAGGCTGTCCAACGAAAGAGTATATTTTGAAAGAGGAAGTATATTCTCTAAAGGAATCGTATAATCTAATACAAGTATACCTTATTTTGTAATTTTCGATTGATTATAACCTTTAAAACTCCATCGTCTATTCCATAGTATCATTTCCTCATCGATTGAAAGATTTTGACCAAGATTAAAGTTTTCTTGAAACTTTTTTTGAGAAATTATCAATTATAATTTTTACCTTGAAGAGTCCGTCAGTATTGTTCGGCTTATTATTATTGTTCGAAAAATGTGAACATGATAATATTTGTCAAAATCTATTACCATACATCGTTTGCGAAATATTGGCGTTACCAACAACGAATTTGTCGACTAATAATCGTCCATCCTTGGTTTTTTTTGAGTAATATTGATTCGTTGATTCATATTCATAAAGATAATACACCAAACCCATTTTATAAGTTTGACTGCCGTAACGTTGACAACTTTTGATATTATATTTATGTGGCTATCTCCTGTTGGAACTTGGATTGTAGCACCTATAAATATAAATTAACACAACTAAACATATGAATTCCATTAAATCGTTCCCGATAAATAATTCCACGACATCCTCGATGTTCTATATATTTCTGAGAAATTCGTCAAGACCTGGAGATCCTCCAAATTCATTATTGCTCCTCGGTAAATCAAAGTCTGACCATTCCACATGATGATCTTCGTCGGACTCGTCCGTATCACTTGGCAATGGTAGCGTTTGCTGAATTTTGCGTGTACGTATTTCAGAGTCTTTCGAAGATTCTGCTTCACTTTGTTTTTCTGAGGATGTAATGTCTTCTAGTTCTTTACAATTGTCAAATTTACTTGGAATATCTAACAAATTCTCCGCTTATTTATCACGTTTAACTTTGTCTTCTTGTTTGTTTGCCATTATCAAAGGGCACAAGTTTCATAAAAACAGACAAATGGCTAATATGTCTATCTTATTGTTACTAAAAATAAGATTTAAAAAATAAGATAAGAATAAGAACACGCAATATTGGCGATTTTTTCATAACTTTTAATACGAAAACAACGTGATATAATTGCCATTTTCTCTATCTTTTTGTGCACGACACTAACGTGGTGTGATTGCCTTTTGTCCGACAGTTTTTGCAGCACACCAACGTGGTGTAACCAGACAGCATAGTGTCAATACTTCATTTTCTCTCTGTTTGCTATCATTTATGAAATAATGTGAGCATGTGAAAGTAGTTCGGCGTGGGAATGGATAAATATTTTAAAAAGTATAAATGCGTGCAACCGAAGAAAGAGTATTCGAGCAGTAAGACGCTGAGAGAAGAGTTATTGGGATACAGTACATAATTTAATTTTAGGTGAGGCATGGTTTTGAAGAACGCACATGCTCGATGGGTGTATAAATGTGGAAGAATGAGAGGGAGAACATGAAGAGACACTAGAGAAGAAGGGCGTAGACAAGAAGAGAGTCAGTGAGTTAGTTACAAAGAACCGTGAAGAGCAGAACAGGGTTTCACAGCAGAGTATAGGGAGCAGAGTTGTGGAGGAGAGTTCACACAGAAGAGTTAGAGTCAGAGCCAAAGAGCAAAGTAAAGAGTCAAAGTTAGAAACCGAGTAGAAAGTTAGAGTATACAATAAGACTGTATCGTAGTAAATATCTTGAAAAAACTGGTCCTTGCGAGCAATAATTAGTCCTAGGTGGAGTGGGCGAGTATAATGAACGAATAAGTAGTTTACAACGTTTCGACTCAGTTGTGAGTCATCATCAGGTATATTGTACTCTACAATATGATAATAATAAGAAATTTAACTTGTAATAAAAATGGATGTATAGAAATATGTGTATATAGGTTTAGTAATGTGTGGATGAAAAGTGAACAAAGGGTGTGCATCCTTGGATGACTGCATAATAGCGATCAGAATCGAAGATACCACGAAATTGACTGGACGTTTAAGTTAAAGGATAGATGGTAGAAGAAAAGTAAGAATATTGAATATACGGAGATCGTATACACACACGCACACACACGCACGCACGCACGCATCGCAGGCCTGATGCCCATTGAGGTACTAGCAATAAAGAGGAAGCTGCTGTACGAGTAACGCAGCAGCGTTCCCAAAGAACAAGAAATGTTGAAGAAGATCAGGAAGCAGGATAGCCTCCAGCGGTGGCAGGAGAAATGGGAGGCATCCGATAAGGGGAGGTAGACCCACCGCCTAATCCCTCAGGTAGCTGGGTTAAACGCAACCACAGAGAGGTAAACTACTATCTCACTCAGATGCTCTCGAACCATGGGTGCTTCAGGACCTATCTTTACCAGTTGAAGAACACACACACACACACACACACACACACACACACACACACACACACACACACACACACACACGCACGCACGCACGCACGCACGCACGCACGCACGCACGCACGCACGCACGCACGCACACGCACACGCACGCACGCACACGCACACGCACACGCACACGCACACGCACACGCACACGCACACGCACACGCACACGCACACGCACACGCACACGCACACGCACGCACGCGCACGCGCACGCGCACGCGCACGCACACGCACACGCACACGCACACGCACGGTTTATGGTTCCTCCTTGTAGGTCAAGCTCACCGATTCTTTAGACAAATTCCCAAATTGTTACGACGTGGTCAATTTTACCCCGGTGGTCGTCGAGCGTGATTTACCCGCAATTGGTGCTAGTCATACGGGGTCTTTCACCTAAAGGAGAATTTCACGCTAATTTAATTACGTCTACACCTTTCAACGTCCCGAACGTGAGTGCCGCCCGATCGCCAGGCCCAGTCTAAGATTGGCACCCCGACCGAGACCTCCGCGACGCCATGCGGCACACGGCTCCAATCGACCCATAGTCTGGTCGGTACAATTGCTACCTCTACTATATTCAGTAGAATGGTTACAATGTATATAGCTGAAAGTGTTCCCTCCATCTTCTTCCTCCTTCCTCCTTTCTGCCTACCATCTTTCCTCATCCCCCTCTCCATCACCCGTTTTCCTCTTTTTCTGGCACTTTCCCATGGCACGGAGATGCATGGAAATGGCTGGTTAAGTAACACCCAATTGCTTATCAAGAATGTGGTGCGATTGTGTATTATCTTTGTCAAAACCGGCCTGCAATTGATGATCCTCAATCTTCCAATTTTCACATTTTTTGTCACCCAGGTCAAAATTGCCGCCTTTGAACAGATGAAACCAATCCCTGCACGTTGTTTCCGGTAAAGCACTTTCACTGTAGGCCTGCACGAGTATTTGATACGATTCGGCAGTCGATTGCTTCAAATTGAAGTAGAATAGCAGAGCTGTCCGCATACGCGCTTTTTCTGGCAAAAAAAACTGAGTATAATTATCAAAGGAAAAATGTGTTTTGTAGTGAGAAATTGCTGACGATGCGTATTGATTAATGTTACCCGGTGTCGAACACATAAAACAAAACAAGTATAACGTGTTATGGCAGCTTATATGCTCAGTAATGCCGTCTAGGAGCAAACAGCGGAATTAAGTTTATACACCTGGTAACTATAATCCATGGAGAATAAATGGGAATGAGTGTAAAGCGCTAAGTAGACTATGTGAGCAGTGCCAGTAAGAAGAGTGAGTGACCATACAAATAATAAAAGCCAAATTCGGTAAGTAGAGAGAAATTGTACAATTTAATAAGTAAATGATGATAATAATACCCCGATATAGGAAAGACAAATGGGTTAAAGTTATATATGAAAATCAATATGGTAAGGCCAAGTTTAATGCTAGGCAGTCTAACACTGTTTCAGTATTGCGCGGTAGTATTGGAATTTTCAGAAATCACACGCGGCATTGGGATTTTATTGTATTGAAATAGTAGTTTAAAATCGCATTTCTTTCGTCACAGTTAATTTATGATTGGCCATCAACGTTATTGTATGTATAAAAATATAAACATAATATTGTAGCGTGCGAGAATTTTTGGGATAGAGATAATGTATCAGAAGAGTGCAGCCTTAGAGGCGGAAGGTCGCGCGGTCCATCGCGCCATAACATGTACGAAAGGCATAGGAATTTCAAGTGTCCTATGCCCTCAAACGCATGAAAGTGTGTGCGTGTCTGAGTGTCGAAAAATGCATGACTGAAGCACTGCCTAGGGCATTGTAAAAGAAGTCGCGTAAAGATAGTCGGGTGAGGCAGTCTTGTAAAGGCAGTCGGTTAGGAGATCCGCAGCCTTGTAAAGATAGTCAGTTAAGAGAGCTGGTTAAAAGGAGTCGCATGTAAACAGTAAATAAATTAGTTAAGAAGTACGATGACCAACTCGATGGTAAATGCCAACTCTCTCCAGTTATCAACAGTTTCAACAGTTTTAGTATATATTAATTCTTTTAATATACCATATTATCAACAACAACCCTTATTTTATTGCTATGTTTTAGTTTATTGTAATAAATATGGCTGTTTTTTATGTTTACAATTGGTGTGTGCAAAGAAAAGGAGAGTAAAGTAAAGAGACAAGAAAAAGTATTTCGTACGATATTGAAGAATAATTGCATGTCACAGCTGGTGAAAGTCTTTCTAACGGTATTAAATAATAAGTAGAATAGCAAATGTACGAAGATGGCGTAATTAGCGTTTCTGAAGATGAGCAGCAAAAGAAACTTTCATCGGATTTTCTAAAAAGAAGTTCAACCACTATAACGCAAATTATGGATCAGTTTATAGAAAATGATTTAAAGTTTCCTAGAAGTTCAATGGCAAGACAAACTGTCATTAATGTGATATCTTGCTATCGACAATAGCTATTATTACTTGGGGGAAAGCTGCATAGACTTCCCTGCTCCTTGGATGCAACACTAGAGAAGTGTCAAATTCGTACCGGCTAAAACCTCTAGTTGTATGCGCAATTTGGGGGGGGGGGAGCAGCAGAACTACAAGGAACACATTACGGTGCTCTCCGCCTCCGCGCTGCCGCCTAAGGGGCATCGATACTTGGGGGATCTTCAAAACCCCCCAGGCAGATCATCATCTCTAATTGGACGGCGTTGCGCCCCTCCCCCCCGTCAGAACTATTGCCGCCGCGTAGGTTGTATGGTATACCCGTGCTATCCCAATGGCCAGCCTTTTATTAATCCAGTGCAGCCGATTTTGGCTGTGTCGGCTGGTCATTAGGTTGCAGGCTTAAACCGGGTTCCCTTAAAGGGCCACGGACCGCACAACCCCGCATACAGTTGGCGAAGCCTCTCCTTACCTCCCCCCGGTTCGGGAGGAGGCGACCGAGCTAACCTGCCATCCGTCTTGCTTGGGGGACCAGGCAGCGGAAATGAGTCGCGAAGCGCCACTGACCATCCAAGGTGAGCCTCAGGTATATCATTGCGGGGCCCACCTCGACTTCGGCCTGACCTACCAGAAGCCGAGATCTGGGCGACTCTCTATAACGACGAGAGTTATAGAACCACAACGCCCCCATCTTGTGGGAAGTCACGCAAAGTTCCAGCTCCTTTATCTTCCGGACGACGCAGGCCACTCCGCATTCAGCGAGGCGGAAGATCCGTTTGCAATCCGTCCGGTGACCAGCACTATTTTGTCACCTGCATAACATACTACGCCGACAACGGAGGAAGGTCCACCCACAGGACTTCTTCGTATGCGATGTCTCATAAAATAGGCCCTAGAGTAGACTCCTGCGAGACACCGCACAACGTCTTCTGCACCACCATGGCGCCCGACCTGCCTGGGTATTCCACCCACCTATCCGATATGTAGGACGCGATCACATCTTGAAGATACTTCAACACACGATGATGTCGAAGACTCCCCAGGGTGACTTCCCAGGATAGAGTGTTAAATTCGTTGACAATATCTAAAGATATCGCCAACGTCATTTCGCCCCAGGAGACAGCCGAATTCCAGCGAGCCTTTACATTCATCACGGCGTTCACGGTGGAGCCTCTTGGAAACTTAACTAATCTCGATCAGATCGGGACCCACCACGGACAGGTGCCCGATGAGGCGGGACGCGATAATTTGCTCAAACTGCTTATCCACCTCGTCAAGCAGACAGGTTCGGCGGTACTCTGAGGGTGTCTCAGCGGCCTGCCCTTCTTTCTTAACGAGGACCAAGCAGCTTCGCCTCCAAAGTTACGGGAAATGGCCAGACTTAAAGCAGCCGTTAAATAGCTCCACTAACCTGGTCTCGAGGACACCTAGAGCCAAGACCTAGGCGCGTCTGGGGATGCTGTCGGCGAGGTACTTAATAGTCCCGGACATCTCCTCCCGCCTGACCCTAAACTAGCCGAACCAGATGTTAAGGTCCGGCTTAGGTTTAGGCAAAGGCTACCACTACACCTCCTCCAACGAATCGGGGAAGAATGTCGTGAAGACCTCTCCAAGTAGCTGGGATCAAACACTCTGCACTACCTATCTGCCCACTCTCGCAGCGTCTTACATGGTAGCCTAAATTTCGTCATTTTTATTGTTCACTAATCATTCTTTCTCTCCGCCAAATACCTCGGTAATTCCACTCTTCTAATCTTCTTTTCAAAGTGTTTCACCTCGATTATTCTACTCCTACCCACTGTTTCTGTCTTTACCACACCATATTCTTACCTTTTACCAGTATCCACCTCCGGATCATTTTTTAAAACGTGTTAAATCGCCTGATGCTTCCTGTATCAGGTGGAATAGTATTCTTACGTTCAATTTCTATCTTCAGGGAGATTCACATTTTTATTTTTTCCTCCGTAATTATTTGTTAGCGGGCAGAGTTCTGCAATCATATCTTGTATAATAAAGCCTAGATACTCATTCCTATTAGGTGAAATAGTATTTCATTTCTGCATTTGCGGAGAAGCACTGGTTTTTCATTATTTTTTCTGCGGTAATTATGCAACTTTTATTATATTACTTGGTAGTGCAATTCTATTCTGCACAATGAGAAATATCTATTAGATAAAATAGCATTGAATATCAACCTTTGTAGAGATTCAGTTTGTTATTCCTCCCGCCCCTCAGTAATTAGCAATCTATTACGATTTGTTTAAATTATTGTAAGGATATCAATTTGAATTCAGATAAAGCTCAATTTTGACGATTGAATAGTTCTTGAATACATCACCACGTGATTTTATTGCTCATCACTTTTTCAAAGCTAATAATTACATATTGCGGTTTTTGGATCAGTTTGGGTATATATTTATATCCTTCCAATAAATCAACTTTGTGTTCATCCATCATGTATTTATCAGGCCTCGTTTACCTAGGATCAAATTAAAAATCTAGTCACATTACTCGACGTTGTTGAAAGCGGTTTTCTGTTTTTATTCAATTCAATTTATCGGTATTATGCGTACATATTAGGTGCATATTAATATAATAGAATTTATAGCTTTGCAGATAGCCACATTTCTATTTATATTACTCCCATTTAATTATTTAATTTTTTTTACATTATTCGGTAATCAAATTCTATTCTCTACATTGAAAAAATTTGTATTAGATGAAATATTATTTTTACATTTAGCTTTTACCTTCACAAATTTATTTTTAATTTTAATTCCTTATATTATTCGTTAGCGTATGGGACTCAACAATCCTATACCTTATAATAACGCAGTATGCTTGCATATTAAACGGATAAGCATTTCTGCATTCAGTTTACATATTAATATTAATGGTATCATTTTTCACCGATTTATTTAGGTGGGAAAGCAATCTATTAAGAAAAAGGGCCCATATGTTAATATTCGCATTCGTTCCATATTAAATTTCGGCATTGGTATTGCACTCCACATCTTATTAGCTCGAGGGATTTCTAATAACACATCATAGTAAGTAGTATTAGCTAGCACCTATTCTCTTTTTTGTGATAAATCACCATCTGATGTCCTGGCGTTGAACTTATATCGACCAATGGACATTTCGGTCCTGGTCTAGTTACTCAATGGCCCAAATTTTTTTCTACGCTTCTTTCCTTATACAGGTTTTCTCCACCTTAATTCCACTACTTCTCCAATTTTTATTCAAATTATTTATTACCCCTTTTAATTGTTAGGGCCACGCAGCGATGGACAAATTTATTTCCTACGTGCCAATGTCAATTGGTCGGCATAAATTCAACTCCAAGAGATCAGATAGAAGTTTCTGCCAAAAAATTGAATAGATACTCGCTAAGACCACTCATTATGATGTGATATTTCATATTACTGACTGATGCCGCTCGAATCTAATCTGTGTTATTGGCTGAGGATGTTCGAATTCAATTTTATCGCTGATTGATATCGTTCAAATTTGATGCGATGCGACATGTATTTCAAACCGATGCAGTACAAATTTTAATCCGGTACTGTTTGAACTCGATCTGTATAAATTCAATCCATCTTACTAACCGATGCTCTTCAAATGCATTGCTATTTAATTCTCCTCGCACGTTACTCGTTTATGTGATTACATAATTCTATTTCGTACAATGAGGCAGTAAATGAAATAACTATTCTACATTTACCGCCTAATTTCGTAGTGATTCATTATATATATATACTTTTTACTACATAATTATAAGGCTTAGGGTGAGGCAATCGTGGTAGTCCGGTCTTTTAAGATACCTACTGTCTCAGATATCTCGCACAACTTCAATCGGCGGTCTGCCAATACGAGGTCGTGGATTTTCATCACGTTATCCTCCGTGGTAGCCGTTTTCGGAGCACCTGGGCGTGGCTCATCAAACACCGACGTGCGACCATGTTCAAACTCGTTAAACCAATTTTTGACGGTTGCCATCGAAGGAGAAGAGTCGACGTAAACAGCATCTAAGCGCTCTTTGATTTCGCTGCGCGATTTTCCTTCCCAAAATAAGAATTGAATCACCGAACGATATTGCTCTTTATCTATTTTTCTGAAATTCGTGGACACGCCCGCTTTCAAACCCGGCCGAAGCAAAACTACGAGTCCGATTTGGCTGAAATTTTTACAGTAGCTGTCTACCAGAATATATTACACGATAGTATATTTATCTTACGATAATGGCACCATTGGGCGGTGAGGCTAAGTACTTATCGGACCACCCTCGTATACTGGATGTAGTTTGTTTTGAATGCAGCATCGTTTATACAGTATACAAAGGTCTTGTTTAACGTTTTGCAGCAGATACAAATGATAAGAGCAGAACATTTTTCCTGACTAACTAACCATTAGATTTCATCTAACGCGGAGGATGGTCTAGATCTGTCCAGAAATTGGAAAGAGGACGTTCAACGCGACCGAAATGTTTCCCATAATGAAGAAGGTGAAAATTCTTAGGAAGCATGATTAACATCGCATCGAGAGACTCACGCTAAGCACTGCAACATCAACAAGATCAAACATGCCAACCGGGGACTTAACAAATTAGAAGGGAAAACATACATTTAACATACTGTGTATTTAATTTATACATTAACATCGTCTATATCACTTGCCACTGATTCGTTTAGACCCAAGCAGTCTATTATGAAGATGGCATTGTGCGTTAACATATATCTATCGAAGAAATTTGTGTTTAATTTATCAGTCAGTTTATTTCTGACGGACAAACTGTTCTCGGAATATATAATTTCCCTGCGTATGAAAATTTTTTGTTTTACTTTAAAAAAAATTCTTATCGAAATTCTATCTTAATAATAGATTGCTCTTGTTCGAAGTGTTCAGTGGAAAGTGATGCAAACAATATTAATGTGGAAATTGAATATGGAGATACTATCTCCCCTAATTAGCTTCATAGCTCATTAAATCATAGCTTGGTTGGAATTTTCGGTCCGATTGATTTTGCAGAAAATCCAGTGTGAGTGGTGTAAACATGCTCTCGGGAATTTGCACGTTACTTTTTATGGAAAATAATCCAGTTGTGGTGGACGTCTTTTTCAGATTTCTCGTAACATCTGGATCGCTCTTCGCTATAATGGTGAGTTAGTCAGGGAACATTTTCTATGCTTGCCATTGACATCTGCTACGTGTGATTTGGTAACGCGTTTGTGACAATAAACAAAGTCGTGTTCTTAATAAACTACATACAGTATATTTATCCTATTATTGCATTGCGCTAAACGTTATAATTTTGGAGTGAAAAAATACAAAATCTGATTTTCTCAATGCGTTGCTTATTCGGTTTACAAGCTTATAAACGTAGTACAATATTAATGTCTCAACCACTAAGCGTGGTTCTTTTCAAGCTATAGAAATAAACATACATACGATTTATACATAGAACGAATCATTCATAGAATGAAATATAAATTAAATTAGAACAAATATGAAACACTGTTGCCGAATAATGTTTAGGATAATTATCTCTTATTGCTGGTGAAAACTATTATGAAAGAACTAACGATGTGACGGTTCTATGGAGGAGGGAGCGGTATTTCATGGCGTGTCCATGCAAGACTATATATGCGTAAGATGCGAAAGATCGTTAAGGTGAGAGTTATTGATAAAGGGGAAGAGGTTTGTACTTTAGTTACGATATGGGCTCTGGTGGGCGTGTGTAAATGGTACAAATAGTATGGATGATTTAGAATGATTCCGAAGTCTGCTGTATCTACCTGGAAAAATCTTTCTCCACAGTACCGTCACATCTATGTAGACCCTTCTGATGTAAGCAATAGGCGATTTTTGCTTCGTATCAGGAAAATTACTAGACCCTCTATTTGTGGTAGTTATGGATTATAGAAAATTTGAATTTACTTGGTACGGTATTTCGCTCTCTTGGTTCAATCCAAGAGGCAATAGGAATTCATAGAAGATGGACTTGTCAATTTTGTTTATGTTTTGAATAATTGAAAATCGGATAATAAGCGTTATTTAGTATTAATGTATTTATTTGTACTCTAATTGCGGTGTGTTTTGATTTTATGTGGAACATATCGCTTAAGAGCCCTTTTCTACAGTTGTCTTCGACTTTGAAGATTTTTGCATTCTTGGGCCGAATTTTTTCTGCAAATTATACAACTCTATAATGCATTTGCTTTGATACTTCGAGTTGAAGATGCTGCCAACCGTCATGATTATTATTATTAGTTATCTCGGAGATATTATATAATTGAAACGTATACGTCATCTTGCGAAAAAGTAAAAAAGTAAAGTTTTTTGGTAAAATGTCGATGCGTTAGCAAGTGACTTGAAAGTTACACGGGCCCATAGAGGGTTAAATTAATGTCCTAAATCAAATTAATATCCTAATCAAATAATTATCCTAAACATTATTCGACAACAGTGTTTAATACTTGTTCGAATTTAACCTATATTTGATTATATCGTATGTATTATTCTTTGTATTACTTGAAAAGGACCATGCTTAATGGCCGAAACGTCGCTATTGTACTACGTTTATGAGTTCGTAAACCGAATAAGCAATACATTGAAAAATCAATTTTCAACGAGCGAAATAATCATCTTGTAAAAAATGAATCTCTATGAAGGTAAGCGTTGAATGTAGAAAAGATATTCTACTTACTCTCTCATTGTACAGGATAGAATTATAGAGTACCGTACGCTAACAAATAATGTAAGGAAAATTAAATAGCAGTATATTCAAAAAGCATCGGTTAGTAAGACGGATTAAATTTGTATAGCACCGGATTGAATGTGAACGATACTGGACAAAAATGTGTACAGCATCGGATTGAAATTCATATTGCAATGTACCCTGATTCGGCAATGGCGGGCTCGTGTATGTGGGGATGTTGAATGAAAAACATTGACGTTGAAAGGGGAGCGGGGCTCTCTCTATACTCTGTATGAGCAAGGAACTAAGCTTGTACAAATACGATCCTGAGGACACGGAGCCACATAAATCCTTCATGGGTGTTCAAAATAAGGTCTTTAATCCCTTTGCACATAGGAAACACGTTCTTCGGCAATGATTGAATCACCGTGGCGATCGATGTACTTTTGCATGCGCTGTTGCATTTTATGTATACCCTTGTCATAGAACTCTCACACCACGTTGCGCAGATAGCGCTTATTCTCGTTTTTCAACTCGTGTTCTGTCTGGAAATGCGTATTACACAGGTGTCACATCAACTTGGGAAACAGATGAAAATCATTAACTGAGCTCTGGGGAGGATGGGTGTTTGACTGTAGGTTCTAATATGTTTGTGCCGCAGTAATACACAACAAGATGCATAATAAAAAGTTTAATGATGTAATGTTACAAACAAGTTTACACGCTATGAAGTGGGTCCGCCTTCGAGCGCGTTCAGAACATGACTAATGTTCTTACACCGAAAAGACTCCCTTGTCCTTGATCGCGGAACGAACTCGATTCCAGGCCGGACGATACATTTACATGTTTATCAAAACTGCGCCGGTATCGCCGGGCTCCGAGAACGCCGCGGACGAACGATCGCTTTCAATAATGGTCGCCACAGGTGAAGATATGTTATCTGAATTCGGCCAGGAGATTTTGCATTTGTTTTGGTCGAAACCCAAGACCGACTAGAACTCTGTTCGTCATGAACGTCCGTTTTTGAACTCACAGATCCATTTTTGCACGTTTTTAATATCAATAAATTATGGTCTATAGACTTTGCATAACTGATGATAAACGTCAATAGGGGTAATGCTCTCAGTACTCAAAAAGCACATCACTGCATGCAACTCGCATCTGGCGGGAAGTACGAGAGGGGATAAAACAAGAATGTATAATAGTAGGAGACTTCAACATAGGTTTTATGACTATACAGTGCTTAGGTATGAAACAGGATGGTGATAAAGCAATTACATATACAAGTAATAACAAAACAATTATAGATCTAATCCTTGCAAACAAGAAAATAAATGAACAAGTAGCCCATAAATCTAAGATAACGTACCACGCATGGATAAAATTGTTGCTAAATATAAGCAAGAATAAAAATAAATGGAAAGAATTTAGTAGTGGGGGATTATTGTGAATTTAATATAGGTGAATATATTAAGATAGTGGAACAAAATTGAGGAAAGAAACAAGATATAGATGTGGATGTAAAAGCTACAAAACTTATCAATATTATAATGGATGTACTAGATACCTTAGCACTGAAGATAATTTTTAGTATTCTAAAAATTTGGAAAGTACAAAAATGCTATACAAATGAAATAGAAGAGGTAACGACAAAAAGGGGTGAGACGTACAAAAAAGCATTGGTTGAAAATGTAAAACAAAATCGGCAACAGTTTGGGAGAAGAATGTTTGGGAAAGCGATGCTTTGCTCCGGAACCAAATAATTCTTCTCCTAAACTGAACATTAAGATAAGAGGAGCAATAAAAATACCTTAGGACAAATTGACAATAATTTAAAAATAAAATAAATCCTGTGGTTAAATTAATTAAAACAAAGAAGAAAAAGTATTACGAAAATAAGATAGATCAAAATAAAAATAATCAAGTATGTGAAAAACCCTAAAGGAAGTTATTTTAGGGGAGCCGGTAGGTGCAAATGCAATAGAAAATGCAGACTTTGAAACATTACATTATATTACTGAGTGCAAAATAGCTGGTGCATTTAACTTATATACAGTGTATTAATGATATAATAAAATCCATACATAGGAATAACACACCGAGTACAAGTAGGAAAACTATTTATGTTATTTAAATTTGAAATGATTTCGATAAAATAGTTAAAAGAAATTGTTAAGAAAATACCAAAAAAGGAATCCAAGTAGGAAGGAATAACTAGCGATATATTAAGGTGGGTGTTTCATGTAATAAAAGAAGAATTTAGTTACATAATAAATAAGTCACTTAATGAAGGGTGCTTTTTGGAAAATTGGGAAACATTCACGATAATTCCAATTCAAAAAATAGGAAAACCAAAAAAGGCAAGCATATACATGCGTATTAAGATCTTACCAATATTTGAGAAGGTGTTTGCGATAGTAATTAAAAAATAAATTAAAGGGCACTTAAAGAATAATAACATCATAACAGAACATCAATCGGATTTTAAGAAAAAGTATTCGTGTAAAACAGCAATTCAAGCAGTAATGGATGAATGGAAATTGATAATTAGTGAAAGAAAAATGGTAGAAGTTATATGTATGGATTTCAAGCGTGCATTCAAGACAATTGACAGAGAAAGGTTATTAATACAAATGTGTCGGTATGGTTAGTAAGGAGCGGTGCTAGAATACTTCACATCACACTGTTGCGACGCGGGCCTGGTGTATAAAGGGTCACCCCTGTGAATGCCCCGACGATCAAAGAGGAGCAGAACATTGTTGATTAGAAAAGAGTATCTCGGAAGCGCGGAAGCTGTCTGACGTGTTTTACCCTGTTCTCAGATTATAAGTGTCACGAACTATCCGCGACTGTCGAATTTGGGTCTCGCGGTTTCGTGTCTTCCCGATTGTATTTCCCGAGATTTTACGATAAAGAAATTCACGATTTTGGGTCAAGCGTGTCTACGCGACACTCCTCTGGGATGAGGCGAATTAACTAATAATTATGGGCGAATTTTGGAGGTTGAAGAAGGGTATCAATGAAACTTTCTTTCGCAATAAAGACTTTCATTAGTTTCTCAAATGCAAGTTGTAAGGCTTAAATTCGAGTTCCTGTCCACCGCGAAGATTACGTTTACACCGATTACTCATCAAACGGATCGATAGCTTGGGGTCCGCCGATCGCAAATTTAATGTGTCTCAAGGCTTTCCGAAAACGATTTAGATCGGAACGAATCGTGGGTCCTCGACGATTTTCCAATAGGAAAATTAATGCGTCTTGGATCCTTCGTCTAAGCGCCGATAAAAAATCGAAGATGCGGGTTGGGAATTTCAGATAGTCCGAAGCTTTCGATCGCAAATTTAATGCGCCTCAAGATCGCTCAGGGTGTCTTAAAATTCTCAATCCCTCTGATTCTTCAGAACACCGATACGCAAATTTAATGCGCCTCAAAACGTTCACGAGAATCGTAAGCTTCGGGGTTCCTACGATATTCCCAAACTATCGATACGCAAATTTAATGCGCCTCAAATGTTTCAGGAATATCTTGATGTCTAGTACTAGATGAAGAAAAACTCGGTTAAGAATATTTACAGAAATGATCGAATCTTACTGGTTAAAACTTAAACGCGGGGTGATCGAGACTGTCGCGAGCGTTACTGTCGCGTCTCGTCGTAATGAAAACTCGATTAGTAGTGATGGCCGTGCCCAAAAGCACCGACACACACACACACACACACACACACACACACACACACACACACACACACAAACACACACACACACACACACACACACACACACACACACACACACACACACACACACACACACACACACACACACACACACACACACACACACACACACACACACACACACACACAC